>JABFQM010003987.1:0-10414 GCA_022816865.1 Zelostemma sp. ZL-2020
GCGTAATTTGAACTGTACCGACAAGAACGACTTTGAAAGATCAATTGAAACATGTTGACTTATTTCACCTATATACTCTGAAAAATGATTTAATCGTCAAAGTTAATTTATAAACATTACTTATTGTATTTGAAATAATATAAATATCCAAAATTTGAGAAAAAGAGAATGGAGTATAAGTAAGAGAAAGCGAATTGAGTGAAAAATTTTTTTTCGGTCTGCTATTCATTTGTTTATCAAAGTATACGTATTCATGCATAATTTGCAATTATTTCAGTGCGCAGAATAAGAAAGACTTTATTTCTATCAGCTGATGAATTTAGCTTATTATCAATAACAATGTCGATTCTAAAATTTATAAAAATCGATTGTAAATAATATTTGAAAAATTAAGTGCTCAAATTCCTCGTGAAAATTAATTTTTCGAGAGAAAAATTTGTTTTTTGATTCATATATGTAATTTTTTTAGTTAATTGACAAAATTTAGCATTTTATGACATTTCTGAATTGAATGAAAAATGGTGATTGATTTTCTTATAAAATCAAATAAAAAAACAACGATATATGTGATTCACTGCAGTTTGTGTAAATTGAGTTTATCAAGACAATTATTGAGATAATTGTCTTTCATTTTTAATATTCCAATAAAGTGCCCGTGAAAAATCGAAAAATATCACAGTTTGCTGTGACGTACATTTTTATAATCTACGTTGACATTCGGCATACGAATATGTTGTATAAAAATATAAAAACAATATAAAAATTCACGATTATCAAAAAATTTTTCGTGCTCTATTTCGTTAAATAAATTTTTATCAATGACTACCCATGGAAAAATGTCGTCAAAAAATATTGACGAATTCGCTCCAATTTTTTGACAATCGTCAAAATTATTGGCGATTGTCAATATTTTTCGACGATCTCCAGTGTACGAATTCGCTCCAATTTTTTGACATTTTTCCATGGGAAATGAATTTTTTTAAATATTATTGGAGAATGTGGATTCATACCTATTGAATCGGAATTTTTTATTGCTTTTTTCCATTTTTCTGCAACGTCAGAATTTTTCCGCAATATTCGAATAATCATGATATCATGATACATATCGCGATGACGTGGTTCATCTATCTATAAGTACTTACCGAAAAAGCAGTTTATTTGATAAACAAATGAATGGCAGACTGGAAAATAAAATTTACTCGATAAATGAGTTTTGAATGATTATCTACGTTCTTACTTGAATCTGTTCTAACAGGTACCGTTTGAATTACGCGCTGAGCCGCCACAGCGCCTCTACAGATCGTAACGGTAACTAAAAACTATCACCATTTTCTCTATTGGTACTGCGTAATCTGCCTCAAATGTAGCTAAATTAAAAATGGCCTCTATTCGCAAATGTAGCCGTCGAAATGCGCAAATGTACGCATGCGCAGCAGTATAAAATAGAAGCTTCATTCACTTTTCAGGTTATGTATCGCGGCTACATTTGCGAGTTAACGTTAGCTAATTTGCGAATAGATATCCACGGAGGTGACATTTGAGGCATTTGAGACAGTCGCAGTTTTTAAGCTTCTTAATTGATCGCAATTAGGTTATGTAGTGTTATTGAGACGAAAGGTGACACGAAAGTAAAAGCTGGAAAGAATTCTGAGAGGTATGATTCAACGAAATGTTGTGAATTCGCGGCAAGTGCGATGGCTCAGTCCCTTTGAGAAGTAGTAGTGATTTCATTTGTTTCTCGGAAAAGTAATTTGTTACATCCTTGTTGTTGTTCGCGACACAATTGTACAAGCTCGGATTTGCGTCATTCTTGACTTCGCTCGTTAATTGTTTACACTTGTAGGACACCATGGCGGATCCTCTGAGTTTGTTGCGACAATACAACGTGAACAAAAAGGAAATCATCGAGCGCGAGAACCAAATCATCTTCGGCGAGTTTTCATGGCCAAAAAACGTCAAGACCAATTACTTGACTTACGGGTGAGTGCATTTCGTGCATATTATTCCGCTTTTTCACTCCGCAACTTCAATGGCAATTTCCATTTTTGAATAAATCAACAAAGCTGACATTTTGAATGTTTTTTTAGGTCGGGTAAAGAAGGTACTCCAAAAGAGTATTACACTCTCGAATGTCTACTGTTTCTTTTGAAACATGTCAGTCTCACGCATCCCGTGTACGTACGTCAGGCCGCCGCCGAGAACATCCCCGTCGTGCGTCGACCTGACCGAAAAGATCTACTCGCATACCTCAATGGCGAGACCTCAACTTCGGTCGCCATCGACAAATCTGCCCCTCTTGAAATCCCGACCCAGGTTAAACGCGCCGCGGAAGATGTACTGGAGAGTGGCTCCTCTAAGAAGCCACGCTTCGAAGAAACCCATGTCCAAAAGGTCAAGGAACAGCTGGCAGCAAGGCTGGATGCTCCCAAAGAAGCGACCGTGACGGTCGACAACATAAAATCTTTATCGGAGGCGATGTCCGTCGAGAAAATCGCAGCAATAAAAGCGAAACGTCTCGCGAAGAAACGTACGACGATCAAGGAAAATGACGACATCGGCATGGGCTCCGATCTCCGTGTCATCCTGGACATGG
Source organism: Zelostemma sp. ZL-2020 (assembly GCA_022816865.1). Taxonomy (NCBI): domain Eukaryota; kingdom Metazoa; phylum Arthropoda; class Insecta; order Hymenoptera; family Platygastridae; genus Zelostemma; species Zelostemma sp. ZL-2020. The sequence goes on from JABFQM010003987.1 coordinate 2,594, forward strand.
ACGTGGACGATACCAAGGACATCGTGTCCCGAGAAAGGCAGTGGCGGACAAGAGCGACGATTTTACAGAGCAGCGGCAAAGTCTTCGCCAAGAACATCTTCGCGATTCTGCAGAGTATCAAAGCGCGGGAGGAGGGAAGGCACAAGGGTCCTATGGTACCGACGCCGATGGTCACGCCAAGGTCGACGCCCATGCGACCCCTGCCGCAGCCCGCGGTTTACAATCGGTACGATCAGGAACGATTCATCCGGCAGAAAGAAGAAACCGAAGGGTTCAAGATTAACACTATGGGAACGTACCATGGAATGACTTTGAAGTCGGTGACCGAGGGTACCAATCCGGCCATCAGGAAGCCGCCGAGCACTCCCAGTTCAACGCCGACTCCTGGACTTTTGCCTACTTCGGCGGCGAAGCTGACGCCGCAGCAGGTCGCCCAGAATAAGCGTCCCAGTCGAACTCCCATCATCATCATTCCCAATGCGAATACTTCGCTGATGACGATGTACAACGCCAAGGACGTTTTGCAGGATCTGAAGTACGTTTCGAACGAGGAGAAGAAAGCTCAGGGGGCCAAGAAAGAGAGCGAGTTCGTGCTTCAGAGAAGAAAGGAGGGTGGTTTTACCGTCCCTTACAGGGTCATCGACAACCCCCAGAAATTGACGAATGCTGATTGGGAGAGGGTCGTCGCGGTATTCGTCGTTGGACCCGCGTGGCAGTTTAAGGGCTGGCCCTTCGATGGGAATCCCGTCGAGATTTTCTCGAAGAGTACGCTGTTTTTGTAACTTTGATGTACTTTTTATTGTAACTTTTATATATTGTATTACACGAATTTGAACTTTGTCATTCCAGTTTGCGCGTTTCATCTTAAATATGATGAAATGAAACTGGATGCGAACGTTGCTCGCTGGGCGGTTAATGTTATCGAACTGAGTCGAACGAAAAGGCATTTGGACAGAGCTGCTCTCATGGTTTTCTGGGAGCATTTGGACAAGTATTGACTCGATTTTTGAACCTTTGTAAGATTGTTTGCGGGTGAATTTTTATTAATTTGTATTCGCATTTTTTTCAGGCACATGATCAAAAACAAGTCTCATTTGCGATTTTAAACGAGGGAAAGGACCAAGATATATATTCTTTTCTTTTTATGGACTTTGTAAATATTTGCACTACAACTTATGTGTTAATTTGTGTAAGTTTATGTAAGAAGTCTACATAATCACAAGCACGATTGACGTTTTCTAGAATTATACTTTAGTTTGTAAGGAGAATTATAAAATGTTGACTCGAGTGTAATTGGAATAAAAAGTTTGACTAGATATTAACAAATGTACTCGTGCAATTTGGTTTGTTAGGTAAAGATTCTTCGTTTCATTATGTTCGAACGAGTTTTGTAATTTCTTTTAATTTGAGAATGTATCTTATCGATAATCAAACATTTATTCTAATAAATTTTACATAAATGGGACTTTGTTTACATTTTCGTATTCGAAAAATTAACGATTTTGTAATTTCTCATGACCTTATCGATTGTTTACTTTTCGCGGTATAAAAAAAACCCTAAAAAAGAGGAATTTGAAAATCAATAGTCGTTGGTAATCTTGAAGGGAACATTCCTCATGTTGGTACTGCTGCGCTGTCTCTTTCCTTCTTCAGCGTTTCATCGCTGCTTCTCGGTCTAATTTTACGGCAGAAGGGGAAACGTCTGCTTGCGCCGTCGATTTTATTCTTCCACGATTCAGTCAGATTTCAACCCTGATCGCAATCACGATGTCAATTCATTTATTGCATTGCAGGTCGCAACAAATTTAAGATTATTTAGGACGTTTCGTCGAATTTAACTTCGAGTCTGTCCAGTCAGTAGTCGCGTGTTCGTCTGTATTTTACTACACATTCATCGACAACAATAATAATGGCCGGAATAGTAAGCAAAATATGTCATCTTTCCCTCGTAAACCGTTAGAAATTTCGTTATTACGCTTTTTCGACTCATCGAGAAAAAATACACGATTCGCAATGTTTCGTTATCTTCGATTATTTCGTCGCTTGTCGTTATCGCAGACGTTCTAAAAATATTCGGTTACGAATTCGTGCACCCACACTTTTATACGAAATCAATAACTTGACAAGATCCTATTTGTATTTTAAACCGACTCTTTTGTCCCGTACGACGTTGACATTTATCGGAGTAATTTTCGATTTCGACGTCCATTTTTTAAGTCACGTAATTTTTCTTTGACAATTTCGAATTTTGTTTATCGAATCGTTTGGCTTCGAGGTTAGAGCGATTTCCTGTCTTTTTTGCATTTTTTAATTGAAAAAAAGAAAGCAACAAATATTTATTACGTTTACGTAAATATTCTGATTGACGATTTTTTTGCAGCGAATGAAAGCGACGAAGTGCCCCACGGACGAGCTCAGCATCTCCAACTGCGCCGTCATCAATCCCTCTGATTTTCCGGAAAAAGTCAAGTATGGAAATTCGTTACTTTTTTTACCTTCATTTTCATGTACTCTATAATTTATCTTGCAATTTTATTCAGGTACGTCGAGGTGACAACAGCTCCGAATCAGCACTTTGTATTCACCGTGAGATCGCACCATGAGATTCCACGGGGTTGCATCGGGTTCAGTTTGCCCCAGCGAAAATGGGCCACGTTGTCCCTCAACCAAGACATCGAAGTCAGACCTTACTCCTTTGACCCAACTTCCACCTCGGAATGTCTCTGCACCATCGTACTCGAGGCTGATTTCTTGCAAAAAAGAACGTTAGTCGTACCGCCGAAAGATCCTTTGGAACATTTCAAAACTTCCGCCATTTTTCAGAACCACTTTGGAGCCGTACGACACAGAGCTCATGGCCAAGGATTTTCTGCTGCAGTTTTCTGGCCAGGCTTTCACCGTGGGCCAACAATTGGCTTTTCAATTCCAGGACAAGAAAATGCTGGGACTGGTGGTGAAGGGCTTGGAAGCCGCTGACATTTCAGCGCTGAAAGCCGGCCAGGACACGAAACCAAAGAAAACCAAAATGGGTCGTTGCCTCGGAGACACGACGATCGTGTTCGAAAAGGCTGGGACCTCGAGCCTTAATCTCACGGGTGCAGCGAAGGGGAAGATCGTGCGGCAGTCGATCCTCAACCCCGATTGGGACTTTCAGAAAATGGGAATCGGCGGTTTGGACAACGAGTTCAGCGCCATTTTCAGGCGAGCTTTCGCCTCGCGGGTTTTCCCACCCGAGGTCGTTATTCAGCTCGGCATCAAGCACGTCAAGGGAATCTTGCTCTTTGGACCACCGGGTACCGGCAAAACCTTGATGGCTCGACAAATCGGCACCATGCTTAATTCGAGGGATCCAAAAATTGTTAACGGACCTCAGATCCTTGACAAATATGTCGGCGAGAGCGAGGCCAATATTCGGCGGCTTTTCGCGGATGCCGAAGAAGAGGAAAAGAGGGTACCAAATCTATTTTCTTGAACGTCTTCCATTTTTCTTTATAATGTTTTGCTTTTCTTTTGTTCAGCTCGGTCCCAACAGCGGATTACACATTATAATCTTCGACGAAATCGATGCTATTTGCAAGGCCAGAGGAAGCGTTGGAGGAAATACCGGAGTGCACGATACGGTCGTGAATCAGCTCCTCGCGAAAATCGACGGCGTCGAGCAACTGAATAACATTCTTGTGATTGGCATGACCAACAGACGGGACATGATTGACGAAGCCTTGTTGCGACCCGGCCGATTGGAAGTAATTACGAACAAAAGTTTTTACGTATTCTTAAATGTCATCGAGCGAGTTTCTTTTTAATGGGAAGATACTTTCAGGTACAAATGGAAATAAGCCTCCCTGATGAACACGGACGATTACAAATTTTGAATATTCACACGTGCCGAATGCGGGATTACAAAAAGATCGGCCACGACGTCGATTTGAATGAGCTCGCGACGTTAACGAAGAATTTCAGCGGTGCAGAATTGGAGGGTCTCGTCAGGGCTGCGCAGAGCACAGCCATGAACAAGTTGATAAAAGCATCCAGCAAAGTCGAGGTCGACCCGTCGGCCATGGAAAAACTTTTAGTCGATCGTCAAGACTTTTTACTTGCTTTGGAAAACGATGTCAAACCGGTACTTTCGTTAACCATATTCCAACGAGAAATTAAAAAAGAAACATGTTCTTAAAAAAGGATTTCGTTTTTTTAGGCATTCGGCACGAGTGCGGAAACTTTGGAGCGCTTGCTGACTCGTGGAATCATTAACTGGGGTCAACCGGTCGCGGATATACTCGCCGATGGAAATCTGTACATCGAGCAAGCTCATAAAACCGAGGGCTCCGGACTCGTTTCCGTTTTACTTGAAGGTCCGCCGAACAGCGGGAAAACATCTCTCGCTGCTCAAATCGCGAAGAATTCCGACTTCCCGTTCATCAAAGTGTGCACGCCGGAGGATATGGTCGGATTCACCGAGCAAGCGAAATGTTTATCCATCCGAAAAGTCCGCTTCATTTTAAATGTTGAAATGAAAAGTGTAGTCGATTGTTAAACTTGACTGTTTTTCTGTACGCAGGTTTTCGACGACGCGTACCGATCACAACTCAGCTGCCTTCTGGTGGACAATATTGAACGTTTGCTGGATTACGGACCGATTGGTCCGAGATATTCCAACTTGACGTTGCAAGCTTTGATGGTTCTGTTGACGAAACAGCCGCCGAAGGGTCGGAAATTGTTAATACTTTGCACGACGAGCGAAAGGTTCGGGAAAATCGATTGATTTTGGAGCTCGATTTTTGCGGTCTCTAACTGAACCCTTTTTCGAATTTCAGGCAACTTTTGGATGAGTTGAAGCTGATTTCGGCCTTCAGTACGACGCTGCACGTACCAAACTTGTCTACCCCTGATAATTTAATAGCGGTCTTGGAGGAAATTGATATTTTCACTAAAGAAGAACTTGCTTATCTTCATGGAAAATTGAAGGGCAGAAGGTGAATATTTCATGACTGGTTGAGTGTCAATTGGAAGAATTGTTATCTTTAATTACCTTTTTCTGATTCAGGTTGTTCATCGGCATCAAAAAGTTGCTGGGTTTGACCGACATGGCGCGACAAGTAGAACAACGTTACAGATTGCCGAAGTTTCTTTCGAAAATGGAGGACGAAGGTTTTTTGGAGTAATAGGATACTTAATTTCCGTAGTTTTTAATTTATCGGCGTAGATGGAGACAAGTCAATACTTGAACTAGTTAAGTAAGGCATTTGAAAAAAAATTGTTAAAGCGGTTCTCAAAAACGTGTATTCGAATGCAATTTTATTTTCTACGGCGAGAGAAATGTGGAAATCGATAGATCTCAATTTGAATTACATTTCGATTTCCTCAAATGTTTGGATTGAAATACTTGTTCCCGTCATTCGATGCAATAGTGAATTATTTGAAAAATGAAACGTTGGATAAGAAGCTTCGCTCCACAGGAAACGCCTTTTGAACGCAGTGATCCAATTGTTGTTTTTGCACTCGAACGTTACGATAAAACTTGTCATTAAATCGTCGAGAGAACATTTTTCACGACAAGTTTTACTCACAAAAGTTAGTCGGTAGTTGGACACAAATGTATGTAGCGAAACGAACTGCGACTGAACGGTTGGAACAGATCTTTTGTAAATAATTTTCGAATCAGAATTATTTTCGACGAGTATACCAAGGGCAAAATCAATTTTTCGAAAATGTATTGAAGATTACGAAATCATTTATCACTGTTCCAACTCGCAGGAATCGCAGGAAATCAATATTAATGTCAAGCATATCTCGAAAGCGTGAATTCATTTATCGTTGCTGAATTGTATGTAAACGTGTCTAGTAAAATTTGCCGAGTGTATTTGTGCGACATAATTTTTCTCGCTTATTTCCGAGCCAAATACACACGAAATTAGCCGAGTTGTACCGACCAATTTTCCCCCGTTAACTCAGTACGCAAAACAATATGCAATTTTCATTATTCACGGTTGAATAGTTTTTCATGGTGTTGCATTTAGATGTTGGGAAAAGTTGACATTTTTTAGCTTTATTTGAACTGTTCGTATCGCCAGTGGTACATTTTCATTTGACTTTCAGAAAGTTATATTCTGTACATTTAGACTTTTCGTTGACTGAAATAGTTTGTTAGGAAAGTGATTTATTGTAAAAATTTTAATCTTCGTTAATACGTAAACAGCGAAATGTTCTGTTCGATAATTTAGAAAAGTTATTTCTGAAAGATTCTTTACGTTTCGTGAGAAATGTTGGGCGTATTTTTGCAAACTTTCTCTTAAGCTTTTGTTTGTAACTTTAGCAGAGAATTATTTTTTTAAACAACGATTGTAAGTCTAAGATTCAAAGACAATGTGTAGCAATATGTATAATATATAACTCGTATTATGGGCAGTTTATGGCTCTTGCGGACTTGGTTCCTTTCATGACGATCATTCCAGGTTCAGATTTACTTAATTTATCCTATTATGTAAATAATATATTCCCTCTTCGAAATATAAGCGTTGCCAAGTAATGTAGAAAAATTTCTTTATCGATTGATTGATTGATTGATTAATCAACTGATCAAAGTCAGACTTTGAAGAGACAAGAATTTTACAAATCATTGTTCAAAAACGTTTGCTAATTTGTAGCGTAATCTTTCGGGTTCACAGGAAAAAGATGAAATAATTATGATTTGTAAAATTCTTTTCCGTGGTAAATTTATTGCATATTTAATTTAGTCGGTCTTGTTACCGCGTTGTAAATGTTTCTCTATGTAATAATCTGTTGACAATTAATAAACTCGTGTATATATAAATGAACACTACGAAGTTCGATATCTTTCATCAAATAAAGACGCAATGAAATTTGGAAAAAAGAACTTGGTTTATCATAATTTATCGACATTCTTTTTTATGCTCCAATAAATTTTTTATTATATTCATTACAATTTGGCAATGATAATTTCAGTATAAATAATTTTGTAGGAAAAATGGTTTTATTCCATGAGAATGAATGAACATGATATTTTCTTTGGTCCAAAATTGTCCGAAAATGCTCTTCAATTGTTCTTCGATAATTGGGCCTGAGATTGATAGTACCTTTTGCATAATAAAATTGTCGAAAACATATTTGGCCGCTTTAAAAACCCATGCACCAATTGTGACGATCCAACTGTGTTTGTTGAAGTTTATTTCAATATCTCTGAAATAGAAACGTGAGTTTTCATTAGTTACAAAGTGGAAAAACGCCGTAAAAAGTTGTTAAAATTTAATCTCAGTCTTACTGTAAGTCATTGAAAGCGAATCGTTGTAGATGTACTTCACGTTTCTTGAAGTCTATTGATGTCAAAAGATTCAAATCCATTTCTTTAAGTACAAAATCCACAGTTCCTGTTTCAGTCCACCACCATATATCGTACGCAAAATAAAAGTCCATCTGTAAATCGATACAAATTCGACTGAAATGCAACATACTTCAATGCCTAAAACGGCAAACTTGAATTTGCATCGTTGAATTAAATGTTGATTAAAATGTGCTACGATTAAATTAAATTATTATTGAATGATTAAACGGTTAAATTTTCCTACGACAAGTTTGTGCCATTCCACATTCAGATCGAGGGTCAAAATTTGCTTGGAGTACGATGCAGTTGATTTTCCGGATCTCATCAACTTGGATAAACCTCTCAGCACGCCATTACCCATCAAACGAGAAAATATAGAAATGTATTGGCGTTGCGGTGGTTTCAATACAATTCAATACAATTTCTTCGTGTTTTGTATAGAAATGTATTGAAACGCACAGATTTTCTATGTTTTTCGCCGC
>JABFQM010003988.1:0-10413 GCA_022816865.1 Zelostemma sp. ZL-2020
GACCGATGTTCCGACGAATGGAAAGATCCTTTAAGGTAGTTTTAAAGAGCCTGTCCCAATGAAAGACGATCATAAATCGAATAAAAAATGTGCAGTGAAACCCTCAAATAGCAGTCAAATGCGCGCGAAAAATCACCATTGCGAGCGTCTAAAAGTCATCTAAAAGACGGCACAAGCCCAAAATGGACGACCATTAGACGGTCCGGTTCTTCTTGAGTAGAGAAACAATTTTGTGTTTTCACCGTCTCGTTTCAGTTTCCCACAATAAGTGCACCCACAAAAGTTGCGAAATCGAATATTCTCTTGAGCAACTTTTGTGGGTGCACTTTTTTTATAACTCACAATGAATTCGTATTCTACAAAAGTTCAAACTGATTTTTTCGGAGGGAAGATACAGATTCGCTTTTTTCATACATTGAACCTTGTTGGGTAAAGAAGTTTGAATTATGTTTTTAAAATCTCCCGCCATTCGTGCGCCACTCGTCGGCGCAAAGGTGTCAAAGCAGAGGCCCAATCAAAAACCATTCTTCCTTCCTCACCCTCCCAATTTTCCCTTGCACACTCGCTTTTCCAACGCTCGTGTCAGGCTTTTACTCTCCGAATATATCAAGCTATTATTTTACAATCTGGCTAGTTATTTATTGCTAAACCACTTTTCCTGGAAAACATGTTAATTGTTCTCAAGAATGTAACATTGATACACAATTTCTGTATCGATTAGATTCCCCATTAATCAACGTATGGAAAAGGCGTCCGTGCCAGTCCAAGCAGGGATTTTAGTTTTCGATAATTCATTCATGTAACGAGGTTATGTGAATCTAGACGTAACATTTCTTCCTACTTGGGTGCGTACGACCTCGTGCCCTGTATGTGTTGATTACGCCAAATATATTTTATTCATTGATCTTGAACAATTAAGAATCTTTCCATCATTCGGAACATCGGGCAATCATAACCAAACATTCACGCAAATTTTTCTATGAAACTATGCATGCGTTGTTACTTCAGAACCCGAAAGAGGCCACGTTATCTCCTTTTTCAATCAAGCTATTGATTGTCAGTTTTGATGAGAAGTTATTTTTAAGTCATTCGACGAGTATTCACTTCCGTACAAGCGTATTATTTGAAATCGGGCACACGGCACTATCTGAAAACGAACAATCAACTCCATTAATTATAGCACGATGTCGAGAATATGGACATTAACGGAAATAAAGCTATAGCTGCAATAAGACCGAGCGTGAATTTGGGAATGATGGGAGGTTCACGTTGTAGGAAGTCTTCGAGAAAAGTTGAGTTGAAATTTGGCCAATTATTGCGTCCGAACACATAAAACTGCGCTGTACATACATTAAACTCTCAATGAATTATCATTTAAACTCAATTGAGAATCTATTTTCGGAACTAGCTCAACGAGCAAAAGTTTGATAACGCATTCGTAGAATGATCTGACCTGGAATATAAAAATTGAGTCGTAAACGAATAACGCAAACTGGAATTTTCCGCTCGTCACAAAACTAAAAGTTGAAAATAACGTCTAGATATATGGTGGTTGCGCGATGGCATCGACCAATGAAATAAATCGCTCCGAAGCCCGAGAGAAGCAAGGTTAATTTTTATTTCTACCCTGGCCAGAAATATCACGCAAAATGCAAGAAATATATTTTTACTCGGATATCATCTTATGTTTTTGAACAATTGATAATGACTGCGTGTCGATAATTTGAACCAAAGTTGATTCTTGGATACAAAAATTCTAAAATAAAATAAAGAAAATTTTTTCGAATCCTCATCGACTTATTGTGAAAAAAACTTGAGTTTCTATGAAATTGTTTGGCAATTAGGGACTAGTTGATTTTCAATGACGCCTGATAAGGCACAGAAATTCAATCGACAGATTATATAAGAACGAAGTATGAATTTGAAAAAATGAATCATTATTATTATTGATCTCAATTGAACGAGCAACAATTGTCATACTTAGAAATACATACATTGAAGTGTGAATGTGAACATTTGCGGGGAATAAAAATCTTTTGTTGTTCATTATTCATCTGGCTATTTCAATAAAGTGGTTCTTTTCACTTTAATGTATGTATTTCCGAATATACAATCGTTGCATGATCAATTTGCATCAATAAGAATAATAATATGTTTTTTTTTCAATTCATTTTTCGTTCTCGAATAATTTGCCAATTGAATTTTTGTGCCTTATCAAGCGTGTTTAAAAATCAATGAGTCTCTAATTTCCACTGAACAATTCCATGGAAATACAAATTTTTTTACAATAACTCGATGAGCATTCGAAAAAATGTTCTTCATCTTTTTTCCGAATTTTCGTATTCAAGAATCATTTTTGGTTCGATTCATCGACACGAGGTCATTATCAATTGTTCAAAAACATATGAAGATATCCAAATAAAAAGATTTTTCTCGCATTTTGCGTGATATTTCTGGCCAGGGTGTAAATAAAAATGAACCTTGCTTTTCTCGGGCTTCGGAGCGATTTATTTCATTGGTCGATGCCATCGCGCAACCACCATATATCTAGATGTTATTTTCAACTTTCAGTTTTGTGACGAGCGGAAAATTCCAGTTTGAGTTATTTGTTTACGACTCAATTTTTATATTCCAGGTCAGATCATTCTACGATTGCGTTATCAAACTTTTGCTCGTTGAGGTAGCTTCGAAAAGAGAATCTCAATTGAGTTCGAATGATAATTTATTGAGAGTTTGATGTATGTACCGCGCAGTTTGATGTGTTCGGACGAAATAATTGGCGAAATTAGAACCAAACACTTTTCTAAGACTTCCTAAGAAGTAGACCTTTAGACGATTTATGCTCGTCTTTTAGAGGGACCGGCTCATGAACGGTGGAAAATGAAAGAGGTCGAAATTCATCTTAACGGCGCGGATGATAAAAGTCGCTGTATCGACGACAAATAGCCGGTTCCGAAACCGAAATCGTTTTTGGAAAAAGTAACGGATCATTGGGAACTAGTTTTGTTTGAATTATACAATTTATTAGCAATTATTACATGTCTTAATTTGCAGCGGACATTATTTACGCAATTTCGTACATTATATACAGTTTTAATTCTATGATAATTACTATACTCTTCATTGGCGACATTTAAACATTTATATAATTCGTACTAAACATGAGACATGCTTTGTTTTTGTAATACATTTCGATATGTTGTAATACAATGTGTAACAACATCACATCTATCTTAATAATTCTCGAAGCGTCCTTTTCCTTTTCGCTGTAAAAATGAAATGTACTGATAAATGTTACACTTTCACATATTCAAACTTCCAATTCGACGTATGGTTTCCAATTTTTCTTCCGGGAGAAGAAAACTAACTTTATTCGACTCAACAATTATCTTCATATAAAATTAATGTACAGTTCCATGAAAAACATCATTCGGAATGTGTTGCTCAATTGAATATTGATAAATTATGCTAGAATACAAGAATTCATTGGAAATACAAAGATAAAGACACAAACATAACTATAGTTGTGATGGACACTGCACTTGCAGGGTTTTGGTTGTTGGTACTTTTCGGCGTAGTGCTCTGAAACATTTCAATGCAATTTGTCAAAACTTTTTCGGAACCATTTGTTCCCTTAAAGCTAGGATTAAGATGGCCGTAACGTAATGTAACGTAACGCGACACAAAAGCTTGGACCAGTCAAACTTTCGCGTTACTTCCCGTCTCGCGCGCTCATTGGTCCAAATTTAAACTTTTCATTACGTCCAAATTATACATTTATAGCGATAATCGACTTACGGTTTCTCCGCCCGGAGGTTTTGGCGAGGTTAGCTCAAAATGATTAATGCATTCCTGGACACGAGTCTTGAGATTCTCAAATTCCCGATCTAATTCTTCGCATGTGACGCAGATTTTGGAATCTGGTTTCCCATCAATTTGTTTCGTAACCCAATTCTCATTTTGAGTATATCTTTCTAAAATTGGTTTCAAATCCGTCTCGAGCTTACAAATAAAACAATGTTAATAACTTCTTAGTTAGGAATCTATTTACTCCGTTCGGTCATTGATCGTTAATTCTTACAGTGACATTGTTGAAACTCGGTGGTGGATTGTTTATCACCGTTTCGTTCGCCTTTGCTTCGATCAGCCAATTCAACAAGTCCGTTACGTTCTTTTCAATCTTTTTATACTTCGAGAAATTGAGGATCATGACTTTCTTTTTGACAGTAAGTAGGAACTCTTCTATTTCTTCGACTGAAGTATCGGCGCAGTTCTTGTCTTCAGACTCAATATATTTGGATACCTACGAATACATCGGTCACAAAGTTGATCATGTATCACATCAATTACTAACGTGAGTCACGTACCGCACTGTACAGATCTCGAGTCTGAATCATCATTGGGACGAAGGTGTTGTTAAAATAAGAAGTGAGGTATTCGCGCCGGAATTTCAACGTGTTCAAAGTTTTGTTCGTTTCGGCAATGTTATCATCAATTCGGATGGCACTTACAGTAAAGCTTAAACAAGCGCAAAAGATCACGAACAATTTATCCATTGTGATGATATTGAAGATATAACGGTTACGAAAAAACTGCGCGTTCTACTGGGTTCCGGCTGGAATTGGCTTGTATTTATATGAGCTAATGTTTTGCTCCCGTCACTTTTCGATTTCCCCCCACGAGTTGCCAGGAAATGGTCCATTACCAATCGATTACGGTTTTCAAATTTCATGTCCCCATTTGTAAAAAACAGAGGCGACGTTGGAACGTTTCGTGTTGGAAAATGGGGGCGAATCTTTTTTCGTTTCGAGTATGACAATCATTCGACCATGGTCGAATAATTGGAATCATCAATAATAATAATTCATTTTCTGAGAAATCACACTTTGTTCTGGAATTGACTGTCGATTGATTTTTTGTGCTTTATCAGGCGTTATTAAAAATCGACTAATTTTGCCCTTAATTTTCTCTGAACTATTTGGTCGTCATTTTCAAATTTCCGCTTGGGTTTATTTGTCGCGATAACGTTATCTTTATCATTATGACCTCATTCTCGACATCCTTTCATTATGATAGAAATGTTTGTTCGTTTTCAAATTGTGCCGTGTGCTAAATTTCGAATAATCGGCCTGTTTACCGAAATGTATGCTCGTCGACCCGTGAGACACTGATGGTGGAAAACATGGGTTTTCGATGTGGAAATAGAGTGGAAAAGAGATGGTATGTCGGTGTAAAACATGTGTTTCCGACGTGTTATCGATACGTTTTCCACTATTCAAAAACGCAAATAACGGACGAATTAATGCAATTATATGAATAAAAATTCAATGGAAGCAATAAAAAAGACCTATTTGTTGCTCAAAAGTACTCATTTCTGTAATTGTCTCGAAATATCCGATCGCTGTAAATGATATTATCGACTGTATCGCTACTAGCGACATCTCGCGCTACTCTCGTCACTTCAACAATCGCAGCGATCGGATATTTCACGATAATTACCGAAATAAGCACTTTTGAGCAACTAAACGATCTTTTTTATTGCTTCAATTCGATTTCTATCTGTATAAATGCATTAATTCGTCTGTTTTTTGCGTTTTTCAACAGTGAAAAACGTAGTCTCGAGACTCGATCGATATATTTCGATATTCATATCGATCGACTCTCGAGAATCGTCTGGCAACTTCAAGTCACGCTCGCATTGTCCTTGATGCAAAACACGTGTTTTCCGTGAAGTTTCGCAACGAACAAGCAACGTAACATCATGCCATTAATTTTCGTTAATTTTCTTGGACTGTGATTTTTCACACGGACGCGAGCATTGAACAACTGCAAAAATGTGAGTATCGAATACATTTCGTCTTTTGTCAGTGACGCGGAGAATTTACGCGCGTTTTAATAGTATTTTTCCGTTTTTCGAAATTTGACAAATAATTACAATTCAACGTAGTTGACCTTAAACCTCACGTGTTAAAAACAAAAACGTAAATTTAATGTCTGAACCGGCCGAGGAATTTTCGTGGTAAACTAAGTGACCGATAGATGGCGCAAAAGTCACCACAACATTACTAGGAAGTTTCTATGCTATAGATCGAATTTGTTTCTGTTCATTTGACGAAACATTGACTTTTCATGTTTAATTGATGTATTTTCTCATTCGCTTTGTTAAGTTGACGAATAAAATCGATTGAGTTAACCAAACTTTTTATGATCAACGAATTTCAATAAAATTTGATCAAATTTCATGTAAACGCATCTACACGAATGATTCATTCGAACGCAGCCACAGACGCCATTAAATTTCATGCAAACGCGCGAGTACGCAGGCGTTTACATGAAAAGTTTGAAAAGTTGGACATCAAAAAATACCCGAAACCTAGAATGTGTAGAACTTAAACCAAATTCAAGCTGAAACTGAATTAAAATCAGTCGTTTCTCGATTGATGGATCGTTTTTCGGGAAAAACTCGAGTTTTCCTGAACGTTCTCTACGTTTTTCACAGGATGCTCAACTGCAGATTCTGCCCATTTCGTTGCAACGACGTCAGAGTCTTTCTGGAGCATCGAATATACCACGCGAGCGTAACCCATAGATTCTATTGCGGTTTTAAGAAATGTCGTTGCAGTTTCACCAACGAATTTCACCTCAAAGTTCATTTATTCAAGCTCCACAATTTGCGAATCGGATATAAGATAGCGAAAAAGGCCAAAGCGAAGAAACCGGCCGTGAAACTCGAAACCGCGTCGGAAGATGTAGATAGTATCCACGATAAGTTGCTTTATCACATGGCTGAAATGTATCTGAAATTCGAAGCAAAGTATTTGCTCCCAGTCAAAACTGTCCAAACCACCGTAGAAGGGATGATTAACATCCAAAGACTCTTCCACAGTCACATGCGAGCCGAATTGACCCCTCTTTTGCATCGAACGATACCGGTTGATACTGCGAACAAGTTACTTTCCGGTACTTTCGATGAGCGCACGTTCCCGCGACTCGATTCGCTTCTCAAAACAAGGTTGAATAGAAAGCGGTTCTACATCATCAACTACCAGTACCTTTCCCCGATTCCCATCTCGATCCACCACCGAGACAAGTCGATAGAGTGGAAGGAAGAAACGTTCTTCCACTACGTTCCGATTCTCGAATCCCTGAAGCTTTTCCTGACCGATAAATCCGTGAAAGACCAACTTTTCAACGGTCCAAAGATCCATGATCCCGACATCCTGATGGATTTCACGGACGGAACCGAATTCCGGAACAACGCGTACTTCCAGCGAAATCCTAAGGCTCTGCAAGTCTTTTTGTACCAAGAGACGTTCAAGGCCTTGGAAAAAGAAGATTGTAGGATTGTGGCGGTTTACATGAGCCTCGGAAATTTGCCTGAACACTTGCGTTGTAAGGGGCCTAACCTCAAACTCGTTGCTTTGTGCGAAGAGCGAGACTTCGATCACAAAGCGGTTTACGGAAAAATTGTCGCGGATTTGAAGGTTTTGGAAGACAAAGGGATAAACGTGAAAGGCCGGGTTTTCAAAGGTTCCTTGGTATTTGTGTCCGGGGATACGTCCACGTGTCACGGAGTCGGCGGGTTTGCGGAAAATGGCGCCGCGAGACATTTTTGCCGTCACTGTTTGATCACGAGGGACGAGTTCCAAGGAACCGATGGAGTTCGGGAACCGAGGACTGTCGGGTCGTATAAAATGGCGGTCAGCGAGCTTCAAAATGGCGAGTACTCCCAAGGTGTGCAAATGGATTCCGTGTTTAATGAAATGGGAAGCTTTCACGTTTGTTCCGGTCTTCCACCTTCTGTAGGGGCCGATGTTGTCGAAGGCATTGCGGGGTTCGATTTGATCTTGATCATCAATAAGCTGATCGAGAAAAAATGGTTCATACTTGAAGAACTGAACGCGCGAATCGAATCGTTCAAGTATTCCGCGAGGGACGCGAAACACAAACCTTGGGAGATTGTCGCGTCTTCCAAGAAGATGAGGGGCGGGTCTTTGAGAATCCTGACGTTTCTCAGGCTGTTTCCGTTGATGATCGAGAACAAAATCGTAGATGCGCATGACGAAGTGTGGCGCTGCATGCTTGTTCTGGTCGAAATGGTCGAAATCCTTTGTTCTCCCGTGATCAACAAACGCGCGTTGGGATATTTGGAATCAACCATCGCGGAGTATCTTTCAATGCGGAAAGAACTGTTCCCGGAGAACAAATTGCGCCCAACTCATCATTACTTGATTCATTACCCTGATTTGATTCGACGGTTAGGCCCTCTTGTAAAAATCTGGCCGACTCATTTCGTGAGCAAAAGCAGATTCTTCAACACTTTGATGTTGAAGATGTACAAACGGCGTCACATCGTGACAAAGTTCCTCAGCGAGAAGCACGAGCTTCTAATGACATATTTGCGTCTGGATGCTGAGAAGCCTCCCGAACAGTGCCAGAACGTTTCTGATTTCGATGTCAATGTTCATAATGTGGATGTCGTATCTTCGGTGAAACTATCCAATCTCTTCCGCAACGTGCAGGAGTGTACGAAGGTCATTTTCCAGGGTAATCAGTACGAAATCGGAAGCGTTCTGACACCGAATCAAGAAGCTTATCAGCGGAACGTGATGATTGGGAGAGTTTTGAAGTTTTTGTTCGATGATAGGAAGATTGTCCACGTTTTGATGGAGATAAAAGAAAGCACGTTTGTTCCGTATCTTCGCGTTTATAAAATTGGAGCTACGACATCGTACGCGTGTCTTCCGCTGCGAGACATTGTTTATAATAAACCGATGAACGTGCATCAGGCGATGGACATGTTCTGCGTTCGTCCTGATCACGCTTTTGTTGCCGAGTTCGAATAACTTTTATTTTTACGTTTCTGTGTGTAAGATATCAACATTTTTCAACAAACTATGTACTTTTGTAATGGAAATGTTATGTTGTAAGAATATGTGATTAAAAGTCATATTTTCCATGATGCCTTCATTCATTCTTTTCCATATATCCATTCTTGTCCATATATCGCGACGAATTTAGCAGAATTAGTAGCACTGATGAACATAACCTTACTGATTCTACGCCCGAAAGTAGCACTTATGAACAAAACTCTGATTTTACGCCGGAAAGTAGCACTTATGAACATAACCCTACTGATTCTACGCCCGAAAGTAGCACTAATGAACAAAACTCTGATTCTACGCCGGAAAGTAGCACTTATGAACATAACCCTACTGATTCTACGCCCGAAAGTAGCACTTGTGAACATAACCTCACTAATCCTACGCCGAAAAGTAACACTAACACTCAAAACCCTGCAAGTGCAGTGTCCATTACAACTATAGTTATGTTTGTGTCCTTATTTTTGTATTTCCAATGAAATCCTGTATTCTACAATACTTTATATCATAATCTTCCGAACATTCGATGTATTTTCGCGTGCAAACGAATAAGTCAAGAGAAATATAAAAAAAAACTACTAAATACATTAATTTTGAACTAAATTAACAGCCTTTTTATTTTTACTTTCCATTCTTAATGAATTGAATCACTTACAACCAATTATTTCGTAAAAATGTTAATTCGATCTTTTGAAAATTCCCGCCGCGATGTTTTAGTTGCTAGAAACTCCGCCAGGCAGCGCCGCAGAATCGAGAACTGGGTTTCCTCTCTCCATTACATTGATATATTATAGTCATTGCAGTTGTTGCAGTTTGCAGTGTCAAAATTGCGCGGTATTGTGCGACGAAAATTAGTGAATCGCGTCTAAGAATCAAATAAATCAGAGGTGTTTCGTTATGGACGGAACGATTTGACGGATTCGATTAGGTCGCCGAATCCGAAGACGAAAAAAAACCAGTTATTTTCGCGAGCACGAAAAGTCGAAAATGACGACCACGGACTCGAAAGCTCCGCTTCGGACAGTGAAGCGAGTGCAGTTCGGTATTCTATCCCCGGATGAAATCGTAAGTTATTTCACTCTAACTCTCCGGAATCCGTAAGTTTTTCCAAATTTCCCGAAAAGTTTTTCCGGTTATGTTCGTACTTTTTTCCTCGATATATTTCCCGTCCCGAAAACATGAAAAACCTTGAACCCCAATACCAATACCCCAAATAAACGCTAATAAACTAAAAAACCTCGAGTCCCAACACCAACTGTCGATAGAAAACGCTCAAAATTTCTTTCTTTCGAATTTGCCGTAAAAAATTTTTAGGTTATGTTTGTACTTTTTTCCTCGATGTATTTTCCGTACTAAAAAAACATGAAAAACCTCGAACCCTGATACTAATCACCCAAAAAAAACACCCGAAACGGTAAAACCTCGAGTCCTGCTACTAAATTTCAAAAGAAACCGCTCAAAATTTCTTTCTTTCCAATTTGTCGTAAAAATTTTTAGGTTATGTTTGTACTTTTTTCCTCGATGTATTTTC
>JABFQM010003989.1:0-10411 GCA_022816865.1 Zelostemma sp. ZL-2020
TCTATGCAAGAGTTTGCACAGGCCTGCTCATCTGTGCGTTGCGCAGCACTAGCGCCATCTACATAGGTTCGTGCCAATTGGAACTACACTTTGGACGCGCCGCCCTATATGAGTTTCACAGGCCTGAGCGACTGTTTAGTCTGAAATGGAGATTCGACCGCCATCTTGGAATACGAAAGTGCGCGCGTTTTGCGAGTGCCGGCGATTCATTCGAACGAAAATATTTCGATGATGAAGTGGAAAATTATTTTTGGTTCTTCCACTTTAGTTTAAATTTTTCAGAAAATTCGTTAGATGAAGAAAACATAATTTAATATTGACGTGGAGGAATAGTTATAAATTATATCACCACTTTCATCCGTGAATTTTGAAATTCACGGATTAAAAATGATTTCAAAAATTTGTAGAAAAATATTTGGTAGTTGGCAAATATTAAATTAAAGTAATTGAATTAAATTAAAGTAAAAAAAGTAAAGTTGACATCAGAAATCAGCGCGCTTGCGTATCTATAGTTTCACGCGGTAAACCTTGCAAATTTTGAACAAATGCACGATTTTGTAAATGTTTTCGGAATTTTCCAAAAAGAACGATCTATTTTTCGATTTAAATATTTTTCCATGCAAGTGTTTTAATCACTTTTAATTCAAAAATTGAACCGTAATGACAGACGTAATCTGTTTCGAATTCACTGAGAAAACAATGCTTTTACATTTCTTCGAACGTTACGAACAGTATTGAAAAGGAAAAGAAACAACTAAAGTTTGCATTTGGAACATTTGAATGTCGCATTAGATTGAAACTTGGAGTGGAAAAGGGCAGCGCCGGAAAATCAGAGCGCACGCGTATAGCAACATTCGCGTATTGAGGACTAGCCCCAAAGTAGTTTTTTACACATTTGAACGCACATAAACTTGTGTTTGTGTATGTAACCCGTGTGCCTACCACTACTAATAATCAGCTGTGCGATGTGGCTCCCTCTCGAATTGCTTCTCGAATACGGAAGTTTCATATTTTGAAATTGACGTTATAATCATTTACCGTTTACGTAGTGCGTAGATCGAAATTTTCCACTCAAGAGAGAATTCATCGAGGGGATTGGAGTAACTTATATTTCCATATGTATAATATTGACTAAAAAGTGTTGACAATAAGTATTTTATTCTACAAAGAGCATTTTTTCTCCGCAGTAATTAAATTTCTTGACGATGCCCAGGAAGCGGCATTCAAAAAAGGTGCGGGATAGTCGACGGCGGCAAGCCGAGCTCCTGCAAGAGGCTTCCGCCGCGACGCCGGCTCCGGACAGCCACGAAAAATGTCTGCCGGTCAAGACCGGCAGATGCAGACGTCCCTCGAAACGTGTCTGGGATCTTCGACGGCGGCAAGCCAAGCACCTGCTAGAAGCTTCTGCTTCGGCCAGACTCTCAAGTCTGGGGAATTCGCGCGTATTTCCCCCGGTCGTCTCGGCCGTCGCGGGGAGCCTCGAGGCCCTTTGCCCGCCCGGTTTCCTCGCGGTCGTGCCGACCGTCGCGGGGAGCCCCGCGGTGAGTGGGAACTTCGCGGAATTGGTGCAGCTTTGAAAAAAGAAACGGGTTTTAATTGGTTCAGCTTTTTGTCAACAGAAAGAGTTCAAGAATCTGAAAAGCTTGGACTTGTTCAACAATGAAGCCACGAATATGGACAATTACAGAGAAAAAGTCTTCAGCCTCATACCTAGTCTACAAAATCTCGACGGGTAAATTTTGTTACGGTCGAATGAAGATTGGCTTTGGATCGTCGTTAATTTTGTCACTTTTTTCTTTTAGGACCGACATAGATAATCGCGAGGGAGCCGACAGCGAAGGAGAAGACGACGAGGTCAATAGAAACGGCGACGGGAACAGTGACGCCAACGAGGACGATGGCAAGGATGGTTTGTATTCTCTTTTTCTCCCAGAATCCCAATTTTCAGAGGCATTATTTAATCGATAAACTGAAAATTGCAGTGTCCGATGGGGAAGAAGAAGACGATTTAGATGCTGGAGTTGGCTTGGAGACCGTGTACAAAAATCTCGATGTAAGTGGGAGAGAAAGAGTGACATTTCGTTTGGTTGAATGTGAGGATTGTTGGTTTTATAATGGAAATTGTTCGTTTAGAATGACAGCGATGAGAAGGATCTCGTTATAGATGAAGATGAGGAGGATGATGACAAAGATGCAGAGCAAGAAGGTGAAATGGTCTTTCAAAAAAGACCGTCTCATTCAGAGCCATCTCCTGTTCGAGGCAAGAAGAGAAAACATGAAGACGGCGGAGAATCGGGAAATTAGAATTGTAATAAGGTTTTAATACTGTTGAATGAGTGTGAAAATTCGCGCGAATGGAATACAAAAGAAAAGAAGGAAAAAAAAATATTGAGAATGTGTGAAATTGAAATCAAAAGTTTTGCATTCCAGCTGGACCCTGCGAGTTTTACTTATATTACTGATATTTTATATAGATATTGTAAGTAGTCAAGTCCAGGCGACAGATTTACGGAGGAAGGGATGAAAAATCGTAATGAAATTTGAACATCATCAAAATCCAACATTTCATGGGGCATATTTGTCTGTTAGCTCCAATCGGCCATTAATTGGTCATGCTGGAATGCAGCCATCGTTAAGATTACATAAGTTACATTTTAAAAGCATTATAATTTTTATTATTATTAATATTATACTAATAATTATTACAATTAAAAAATTAATTAATAAATAAACGAGGAACAACTTTTGTACAGGTTTACACTACATATTAAAATGTACCATTGCTAAACTGTGATTTTTGGGACAGCAATAACTAAACAAGTTACCCCAAATGGTACGAGTTTTTGCTTGTTTTCAAAAAGGATTGCTTCGAGGAACGTAAAAATTTCCTTCGATGTAATTTTAGACGTAGGATCGAATATTAATGCGAGAATTTCACCTTTGGTTGAAATGAAATTGTAAAAGCATCCGAGATTTTGTAATCAGCAATTGTTTATATTTTTATACTTACCGAAAACACTACTTCGTCACGTTTCAAGTGATTGACAATTTCATTTCTCAACTAAACGAACGGATTCTCGAACTCTTGGAGACGTTGCTATAAAAATATACGATGTGCCGATATTTTCCGATTTAAATATTTTCCCATGTATTGTATATTGTTCTCAATTTTTGACAAATCCGATTAAAATTTTCATGAATAAATTGAAGGTGTAGAAAGAAAAAATGATTAAAAATTCACAATAAATCGTAGCGTGTTAGCAAAATGACGATTTCTTATCCAAATAACCATGATAGTCATTTTGATACTTTTTTGCCATTGGTTTCGATAATCGTATTTTTATGTTGCAGTCGGATATATATATTAATATATTCTCAACCGATCAAATTATCACTAAAATTATAAACATTTCGAATAAAAAACCTGCCGTTAATTTCTATACGTAAAAATGCAAGAAAGTTTCAGGTAAAAATGTCTTTCTACTCGTACAAATTACATTTATTGAATTATGGTTGGCAAAGTTTCAATGGTTACAGCATATAGAATACAGTTTTAATTAACTGTGATAGAACTAATAAGAAATACAATCGCAATTTTCTCGAATATCAACATAAAAAAGAGTACAAATTATCAGTAGATATATCTTCTATTCGGCGTGAACTATTCTATTGTGAAAAATATTAACATTCAAAATATCATCTATAATGCGCGAAGAAATAACATGAAAAGTAATAATGTATGTTTGAAAGCCATTTTTAGGATCTGAGAGCATCGTCCAATTTTTACTTATATTCTCTGTCATACAGATGACGATTATAAAACCTTTCTTCGTCCTCATAATCATCATCACAAAGACTTTCTAACGGAATTAAACGAGTTTCAGCATCTGCATCTTCAATTTCTTCACTGAAAGCCATTTTCTCGTAACCCACAGTCGCATTAAGAATGTTCCGTACATCGTGAGGGTTCAATACTTTCATGATTTCATCCATGATTTCTTCGGGTAACGTGACCTTCAAATGTTTCCTTAATTCATTTCCAGCCCAGTATCGTTCAATAGCAGAAATTCTTTTCTGCAGTAACAGGTGATAACCTAAAACTGTGAAATCGCCGAGATCGGGTATTTTCGTGACTCCGAGAAATCTTGCCACCTCCCTGAAATGCTTTGTGGCAATATCGTACAACATGATACCATTCGAAACTTCTGTTCGTCGCATCGAAAAAACCTGCTGTGCTAGTTTGGTGTTCGGTGAGTCTGTGGTCGCATCGACGAATGACGTCAATTGTTCCTCGCTCATATTGAGAATTTTGGCTCTGCTTTCGATGAAACTCAGACATCTTCTAAAGATTATAGAATTCCGCTCTGCGGTATCATACTCCAATTCCGATGGCTGAGCACAATAAGTCATCAAGAAACGTTCGCTCGCGCTACTGTAAATACGGTATTGATGGACAGAAACAGCTGGGCATTTGAAGAATACACCTGTGAGAATCTTCTCTCTTTCGGCGTTGATATCCCTGCTTAGTTCCAATTGATTCGTTGAGTGATTCACAGAATTAATAACGATGTCATGAACCGTGAGACCATGCATGTCTTTTATCTTCGTATCTGCTTCCCGGAAAAATAATGATGGAAAGAATGCTGATCGCTGATAATTGGCAGCAAGATGAAACACCGTCTGTCCCCACGCATCCTGAGCATTTATATCGGCGCCCAAGTTCAATAACAGCAAAGCAACACGTGTTTGTCCTTGTGAGATGGCTACATGAAGCGGAGTGAGCTTCTGAGTCATGATGGCATTGATGTTAGCACCATGCTGTAACAACATGGGAACAAGGAGAGAGCGACTGAAATAAGCTGCGCAGTGGAGAGCCGTTGCTCCTTCTTCCATTCGACTATTGACATCCACGTTCCGCTCCAAGAGACATTTGACCAATTTTTTGACCCCGAGTATAACCGCAAGGTGAAGAAGTATCGGACATCCCTTCAGTGCTTCGTTCACATCAGCTCCTGCAAAAAAATTGAATAAATAAATGTTCATCGCATTATTCCAATATTTATATATCCACCTTGAGTAATGAGTTTGTGCATGGTGAATAATCTGGGCACTAATTTTTCGATATTTCTCTTGTGTTCGATATAGTGCCTCGTCCATTCGGTTGATTCGGAAATTGAGAGAAAGCACTTATACAGGTACTGGGAAATGTAAAAGACTGGAGTTTCGTTTCCATTATCTTCAACGTGGACGTTGGCACCGTTGCTCAATAAAAATGTGCAAACTTTAGGACTTCTGAAATTGCAATTTTTGCATATCACGTGAAGCGTTGTTTCCCCCGTTGCATTTTTCCCATTGATGTCGACTCCTCTTTCGAGAAGAGAATTCAGCAGTGTGACGTGACCTGCCGATGCAGCGAGGTCGAACAGTTTCCTATACTTCATCTCGCAGCTAATATTTGGTCCATTCTCTACCAACAAATCGATCATTTGTGTGAGTTCTCCATCTTTGGCTAAGTGAAGAGGAGTTTTGCCAGAAGCGTTCAACTGCTCTAATGAAGCCCCATGAGTCAATAACAGTTTGCACATTTCTGATTTCTTTTCGGATGGCAGATCATCCTTGCCGTAAGAAGAGAATAATTCGTGCAGAGGAGAGAATAACCCGTTGAAACTTTTCACATTAGCATCCATTCCTTTCTCGAGAAAAAATTGCAAGCCTTCAACGAAACCTTTTCGTACGCAGAAGTGGAGAAGTCTGTCGGGGTGTTTACTTTGAGCGCCGTGATCTATCAAAATCTTGAGAATTTTTAGGTTCTGACTTTCAATAGCAATCAGAAGAGGAGTTACATCATATAATTCCATAGAAGAGAATGAACTTGGTACATCTTGATCAACGTCCACATTTCGCTGGCACAAATATTCCGTCAGTTTCTCAGATTCTGACTTGACAGCATAAGGGAGAATTAATGGGTGTTTCATCAAGGCATCATCCAACTCCACTCCTGCAACAGAGCAAAATTTTTACAAAAGTGATCAATCTTTCTTCATAAAATATTTAAATTGTGAAACTTTGATGTACCTTGATTCACAAATTCTGACATCAAATTCAACGCGGAATACAGTCTTATCTCTGAAAATGACCCGGAAAATAAAAGCCTTAATTCACGCGAAAGATAATATGAAGGCTTCTTCTTTTCCAAATTTTCTGAATTGGCTCGAGCACCATGCTGCAGTAAAAACGACCAGGTCTCTTTGAAAACAAGAGATGGTCTATTTCTGCACAAAGTATGTAGCGCCGTATCTCCGTACTGATTTTTTTCATCGACATCAACTCCTTTCTTCAGAAAATAATCCAGAAAATCTGTACGGCCCAAAGAAGCAGCATAAGCAAATGGCTTCCCAAACTTTGTTTCCAAATGAACATCAGCCCCATTTTCAACAAGAAGTTCCATTATGCCAATGTTGTTTTTAGCAATCGCTATCTGAAGAGCAGTTCGGCCGTCAGGGCCCGGAGCATCCAAAGAAGTGCCGTGAGAAATCATCTCCTTTACGACATCTTCTCGTTTCAAATCAATCGCTTTAAGTAACAAACTTTCCTTCATGCTCTCATTATCCAAAGTCTGAAAAATTATGAATTATGATTCTAAATAACTCTGATGATCATTGTTAATCAAAAGTATATCGCAAAGTAATAAATATTTCCATACTTTAGCTGGGGAACTATTCGCTGCTTCCAACTTGGCGATGCAAGATTGACATTTTTCAGTTGAAGTGCCAGCGACTGTAGCTTCGCACGAACAAGGTAATTGGCAGCTGTAAAGAAATAGATTCGATGTTATTTTAAACTCCAGAAGTTATAAATATCCTGAATGAAATGAAATGTATGTATCGTAGTAAACGTCTAGTACCTTTCAGCATTTTGGAAGGCTTCGTATGAAGAAAGAAAATCATCTTCTCTATTGGCAATGCGCAAAGGTATCGCTCCCTTTTTGAGATATGTTCGAGTCGACTGTATGCATTCACCATTAGATGACTGACGAATTTTGTAAGGTGTCTTTACAAAATCAGTATCGTTGAAATGCTCTTCGCAAACGACACTTGCACGGGTCAGAGGTTTCTTTAAAGCTGGCAAATTTTGCTCCCATTTTGCTAGTTGCTCCAAGTTCTGGAAAATTATAATGAACTTCGATGTAAAAAGATGCTGAGTTGTGACTGATTCGCTCTATTAATTCGCAATCGAATTGGCATTATATCGCTTACCTTTATTGGAACTGTGAAAAAGCTGATATTTTTTTTTTCTGCTTTCCATTTATTTGCAGAGCAACCGAGAACGACGCATTTTTTCTTCATGTTTCTGAAATTATTTCATGCCGATTACTTATCGTAACTGTCTTACGATTCAAAAAGTTACATAACCTAAAGAGAACAGTGAACTACCGATAATAATGAATTTGAAGAATGATTATTGTTATGTTATTGTTTATTTGACTACTTACAGATTGTTTATTTGACTGAAACATAGTATTCTACGCTCGAATCTAAGCTCAATTGTGTTGGCGAAATTTCATCCAACTTTCACAAACTTTACGAGGCAATTTGGACGCACATAAACTTGTGTCTGTGTGTGTAACCCAAAATGTATAGCTGTGCGACGTGGCTCCCTCTCGAATTGCAGCGTATCGAAAACCGAAGTTTCATATTTTGAAATCGACATTACTCATTTACGTGGTGCGTATATAGAATTCATCGAGATAATTGAAGTAACTGATATTTCCATGTGTATAATATTAAGCAAAAAGTGTTGACAGTAAGTATTTCATTCTACAAAGAGCAATTTTTCTCCGCAGAAATATGTCATATATATAACAGAATAAAAAGATTTCAACAGATCGAAAATAACACACAAGTCGATAGCTTTTCGCAAATCCAGATGATTATTTTGCTAATCTTATTCGAAGAAGAAAAGAAGTTTAGGAAAAGAATTGTATTTCTATGAACTAAATTTATTAAGTTATGTACAGCAGATATTGCGATAGTACTAATAAGAAAAAAAATCGAAATATTGTGAATTATAGAGATGATAAAGTGTACAAATTATCGGTAGATACATTCTATTCGGCTTATATAGGCACGCTAAATCGTAAAGAAAATAATTGAGTCACGTGTTCCTAAATGTATTACCCGTTGACGAAGAAAGTACATAAAAAGTGAATATATAAGCGTAAAACGCATTTGAAAGTAAGTACAATAGGACCCAAAATTCGTCGAATTAGTTTGAAAACCATTTCAAGGATCCGAAGCATCATCTATTATTCATACGGGTACTCATGGTTACACAGATGATGATCATAAAAAATTTCTTGATCATCATTATCATCACTTTCAGACGAAGTTAAATAAGCTTCATCTTCTGCAACTTTATATTCATACGCGACATCATTGAAAGCCATTACTTCATAACCAACAGTCGCATTGAGAACGTTTCGTATATCGCGAGCATTTAATATTTTCATGATTTCATCGATGATTTCTTCGGGTAAAGTGACTTTCAAACGCTTCCTTAATTCATTTCCAGCCCAATGTCGTTCAATAGCCAAAATCTGTTTGTGCAGTAAAAAGTAATAACCCAATCGCGTGAAACCGTCAAGATCGGGCATTTTCGTGACTTCGAGACATCTTGCCATCTCCCTGAAATGCTTTGTGGCAATATCGTACAACGTGACGCCATCCAAAACTTCTGTTCTTCGCATCAGACGAACTTGCTGTGCTAATTCGGTGTCCATTGGGTTGGTGTTCGCATTGATGAGAGACATCAACTGTTCCTCGCTCATATTACGAATTTTTGTTCTGCTTTCCATAAAACACAGACATCTTCTGAAGATTCTAGAACTCCGATTTGCTGCATTAAATTCTACTCCAGACGGCAGTGTAAAATAAGTACTTAATAAATGATTCTTTGCACTAGTGCTAAATCGGCTCTGACAGATCTCAACCTCTGGACATTTCTCACGTACACCATGGAGAATTCTCTTTCTCTCGGCGTTAATATTCCTGCTCAGTTCAGGGTGCTTCGTTGAGTAATCCAGAGGATCGGAAACAATGTCGTGAACCGTGAGACCATAGATGTCTTTTATATTTGTGTGTGCTGCCCTTAAAAAAAATGATAGAAAGCGAGCTGATTGCTGACCTATGGCGGCAAGATGAAAAACGGTCTGTCCCCACGCATCCTGAGCATTTATATCGGCACCCAAGTTTAATAACATCAAGGTAACACGTGTGTATCCTCGTGAGACGGCTAAATGAAGCGGATTGAGTTTTTTGTCCATGATGGCATTGATATCAGCGCCATGGCGTAACAAGATGGGGACGATAATACAGCGATTGAAATAAGCTGCGCAGTGCAGAGCTGTTGCGCCTTCGTCTATTCGACTATTGACATCCACGTTCCGCTCCAAGAGACATTGGACCAATTTTTCGATCCCGACTATGACCGCGATGTGAAAAAGTATGGGACATCCCTGAAGTACTACGTTGACATCAGCTTCTGCAAAGAACAGAAATGAATTGAATGTTCAACACAGTATTCGAATGTAGGATTACAATTTTCTTAGAATTCACCTTGTGTAATGAGTTTGTGCATAAGAAACAATCTCAGCACTAGTAAATTGAAACCGTCTTCGCTCTGACTCCATGGATCAAGATCCCACGGCTGATCATTCGCTGGTTCAGGTAGTGAGAGAAAAAGCTTGTACACGTACTGCGAAGCACAAAAGATTGGAGTTTCGTTTTGGTTATCTACAACATGGACGTTGGCGCCGCGACTCAATAAAAATGTGCAAACTTCTGAACTATATTCATTGCAATTTTTGCATATAATGTGAAGCGTTGTTTCCCCCTGTGCATTTTTCCCATTGATGTCGACTCCTCTTTCTAAAAGAGTATTCATCAGTGTGACGAGGGCTTCTGATGCAGCGAATTCGAAGAGTTTCCTATACTTCATATCGCAGCTAATGTTGGGCCTGTTATCTGTTAATGAATCGATCATTTCTATGAGATCTTCTTCGCGGGCGAGCTGAAGAGGAGTTCTTCCAGAACGATCCACCTGTTCTAATGAAGCCCCGTGGTTCAATAGAAGTCTGCACATTTTGGATTTCTTTCGGGAAAGCAGTTCATCCTTGCAGTTCATCCTTGCAGAAAATAACTTGTGCAGAGGTGTGCGATTTTCCAAACCTTTCATATTGGCATCCATTCCTTTTTCGAGTAAAAATTGTAAGCCGTCAACGAAACCTATTCGTACGCAGAAGTGGAGAAGGTCTGGGTGGGGTTGACTTCGTGCACCGTGATCCATCAAAATCTTGAGTATGTTTGAGTTCTGACTTTCAATAGCAATCAAAAGAACATGATCATGATGTGAT
>JABFQM010003990.1:0-10410 GCA_022816865.1 Zelostemma sp. ZL-2020
CGTCACGAGCATTTTTGTACAATTTTTTCACTCGCGTATTTTTTTTCATGAAGAAGAAGATATTGTTGAATAAATTATACTCACATATTAAATGTAATTAATTATGTTGCATTATGAATATTTTTTTTAATTCGCCCTTGCATTAAAGTATCGATCCACCTTAAGAAGTAGTCCTTGTAAATAATATAATAATAATAATCATAATTTCCCGGGATTTGTGGCACGTGATAAGAAAAGAAAAAATCTAGGATTCATTACGCTTCCATTTTTCTTGGGTATTTTTTCAAGCCAGGAATGACAATCGGGAAAACGTGCTTTTCTTTACAACTTTCGTAGTTTCCGTTATAGACCTTGCTTTGCCTTTGAAAAGATAATAGCACTTTTAAGCCTTGTGTTCGTGGAAGGTACAAAGCTGCGAGGCTTCATACAGTATCAATTCACTTACGCCTGCTGCAACGTTGCGCGATCGATATTCAATTTGGATAGCATTCGTTTTATCCCATCATATCTTTCAGCCAAGTTGAATAGTTTGACCTTTCGTAGCAGTAAACGGACATTGTCACTTTGGGACTGTAACTAATCTGCAGATCTCGATGGTTGGAGGGATTTTTTCTTTTATTTCCGCGTTCGGAGAATGAATGGATTCGAATATGGTATAAAAACGCGTAATCCGATTAAAATTATATGAAAAAAATGCGTGAATAGAAGTTAATTTTCTGTTCTCTCCGTGCGGAAATTTGATAAAAACTTTGCTGCGATAACGAAAGATTCGAAACGTAGTTTAATATGGTTTTATTATTATTAGTTCCGTGTTACTTTATGTGGAAAGTTTTTTTAGTGTACTTAAGTGGCCTCACTCGGAACTTTGGTACATGATAACAAAGTCGATAACTTCGAGAGTGCGAACTGCAATGAATTTTGCAGATGTAATGACGGAAATTATTGTGTAAAGACAACACTCGATAATTATTCGTTCGTACTATTTTAATCATTAGAAAATAGCGCGCGCGTAAAGCAATTTACTTGATGTATCGAAGCGGCTCGGGAATAATCGCTGTTATGAAGATAAGTTTGTCGAGAAGTTTCTTACAATTCAGCGCCATCAAGTTCGAGTTGAAGAAACTTTAACATACCCAATCAATGAGGCTGCACTTGACGTAAAAACTTCGATAACGGACAACCTTCGAGCTATCTTTTTGGTACTGTGTAACAAGAAACGGGATAAGAAGTTCTTAAAAGTATTAACAAAGTAACTTTAACGAAAAATCGATTGTATCTTTTTGTATGGCACGGACAGACCTAGATTACAAGAATCTTAATCCCCCGGAACGTGCAATTACTCATCGTCGATTTATATCATCGAGAAAAAGTATTTAATTTAATTCGTGAACTCGAAAAACGCCTTTAGTAATTTCCATTGTTTAAGGAAGCAAACAATCGATTAATTAATTCAGTTTCGCACTCGTAAATCGAGTGAACCTCCCCTTATGTTGAATGCATGTTGTGATTCTGACTATTCTGAGAGCGCTCAATAACTTGATTTCTATGAAACGATGAGAATTCATCGGACTGTAACGTTGATTGAGTTACGATTAATCGATATTCCGTTATTATTCTAACGCCCCTGCGAACATAAAACTCTACATTTTTTTCTCATCGACGTATCATGAGTGGACATTTTCAAGTTCTGATTTTCCCGAGCTTTACGCGTCATAAAATTTTCCTCGAAGGGATGTCGAGGGATGTGACTTGATGTTAATATTAATGCTCTCAAACCCGACTCTCGTGTGCAAGTTCTCCCTCAGTTCCACGCCATATGCGAATCCAACGCGAAAATCAAAACTAATGTCGAATGCACGCAATTTACAAGTATATATCGGTACAAGGAATTTTTTTTTAGTATCTTGAACGTCGGAAATATAAGAGCAATGATTCCACGTGAAAGGAACGTAATTCATCCTGTTGCGTTGTGGAATCGAGAGCCCGCGAGGGATTCGGAGATATTTCATTCACGTAGTCAATTTGGGTTGGCCGAACGAGTGTTTCGCGCAAGATAAAGTTGTCTGTTTATCCTGTCAGTTGAAAAGGGAAGCAAAGTACTTATCGCTAACAATTGTACCGATGTTGCCTCGAAATTGCATCAATCGAACTTCTCTCGATGAAGTTGTTCTTCGTTTCCACGAATTGTTTTCGTTCGCGAACCGACGAGTATCAGATGTTTCGCTCGTTGCAATTTTCAGCAACAACAGAGCCAGACGACAAAAGACTGGCACTAAATCTATTGTTTCGTTCGGCATGCACGCGCACGTAAATAATATGGGAGTGTGGAATAATCTTGGGTACAAAGAGCAGCTCGGGGAGGCTGCGCTCAAGGCGCGGAGTGTGGGTCAGCTAAATGAGCCACCTGCTGAATCAACGGTATTCGAGCTACCGTGAAGCTGATCGAGCTCAAGAAATATGTGACTATCCAGGGGGACGAGGATTGCCTAATCCTAGACAATCAAACTCCTGGCTTAACACGCTAACTCGTATAAACTGCAGCGGAGCGTTCGCTCCCATTGTCTGATGAATCCAATACATTTGCATTAAATTTATCATTACTTGCCGGTTACTCGTTCTTCGTAGACTAGGGACCTTTTGGAAATCGTTCATCCGGTTTATGTAATCCGAGATTTGCCGAAACTAGGGGAATTCGAACGGAAAATGAATTTTTCAACCGGGAAAACTCTTCTCCTGGAAGAAATCTGCTGACTGGAATCGAATTTCTTTCCCGTTCAACGGTTTTCGCGAAGCAGATCAAAATTTCGAAGTGTTTACCTCTGAATTTGGGAAAGTATAGAAGCCTTGCATGTTTGATAGAACACGTACTTGACGCGTATCACGAATGAGCCGGAAACAATGACATTAACGTTAAACAGTTTCGGCAGACTGCGAATTATGCATATCGTGCGATGGAACATTTGCATCGCTGGTATTGGGGTGTGGCTTATTGATATGGCCCGTTCATTACATCGCTACCAAACCTCACGGAACAGTATAGATCATGTAAATTCCGACTACGGTTATCAGAAATTCGGCTTATGCTTCTCGTCCGTACTAATCAATCATCTTAATTTAACGACTCAGTCGGCATTTGCCAGATGCGTCCGTGATTTTTCACACCCCCGGAAATAACTGTGATTAAGAGACAATGATTTCGATGAATATAAAGCGATGCTTTACTTTTGCTGACTTTGGGATACTCCCTCGGGGAAAGTTCAAAAGATAGATGGACTATTTGATACATTTGTTTTCATTGGCCAGAACCGTGACGTCTAATTCCTTGCCCGGAAACGTGATCAATCTTGATGTAAATAAAATTTTTGGTAGCATTAGATTCGCATCGAAAAAGCTATTACATATTTCGTAAATAAATCATGTTAACGCTCGTAATAGAATGAAATCAGATAAATGAAACGAAATGTAATTTTCGTGGCGTGACAGCGCGGAAATAAACATTCCATTCATCGCGTTAATGAAAATATGAGCGTAAGTTTTACAGGATTCCCGTGGAAAGTGTTACACAATTCGAATTATCAACGCTCTGATTCATCTGGAAGTGCAATAATTTCCCGACTAATGATCAAATTGAAAATGTGCAAGCAGATGTTCTCGAAGTGAGCTTTGTCGCTTAATTGCCAAGCGGATGAAAAGCTTATTACGGAGCAATCAAAATGCTGATAATATTGCAAAGTCATCTACGCACGCGGGAGTACTTTGCGCAAATTGCAGCCTGGCCCAAGAGCCTCCGAACTCGATTAGCTCGGCGCGATCAATGCCGGTGCGTACTTGACGAATCGGCCGGTTTACGAACTGCACTCGAAAGTTCGAATGGAGCTTCACATTGGGAGACAGTGTGTAACCCAATTAGCTCGACGTGGCCCCATGTTATACGTTAATTTTACAGAGTCGCGGGCAAATATCGTTATACATACCTCGAATCCTTATCGGTCAACAAGCCCTTTCGTCGTCAAAACGTGGAACTAAAGAGCTACCAGTTATTTGAACGAGTTGCTAATTCAATACCGAATTTTCGAACGAACGGACGTGTGCTCCCCAAAGTTTTTCGTAACTTTAGCTAATTGGAACAAACGTTTTCTACCTTTGGCTAATTAATTCGGGACACATTCCATTCCGAGATAATTAAACTCCATTGCTTTTAAACTCGGGATTTACGGTATCAGTGATAATAAATCGCGGAAAGATGAAATAAAATCTCGCGTGCGAAGAGTGTCGGAAATCGAGTTACGAGAGTTTGATTTATGCGATTGCCCTTCCGTATACTTCGTTAAAACAGCGAGAAGCTCGCACGGCGAAGCCTCGAAAGGTCCTTAATTTAATGTCAAGCGAATATGTTCGCGTACAGGAGACGCAAGACGAAGCTTCACGCTTACCCCACGATTTTAATTACATTACTTCTTCATATATTTCGTAATTGATCGCGATTGGAGCCTCTAATTTTATCAATCCTTTTTCAATTAAAATTCTTTGAGCTAAGCCCTTTTTTAATTACGTGCTTTTATCTCGAATAAAAACACGAACGATCGGGTTTTACCAAAAAAATTGGGAGATTTTGCTAGGTTTAAATTTGATAATTAAAAATGGCAATAATTCGAATTTAATCGTAATCGTGGTAAAACCCAATTTGTTACGCGACGTTTGCTGCAGATTTGCGCGAGAAGCATTTGTCGCGTGACTGGAATAACGTAACATGAATATAACACACTCGCCTCTCCATTTAGCCGCATTCGTATTTTATGACATACTTTGAGTTGTTGTAGATACAGTTATAGGGAGGATTAGAAAGGCTTCGTATTATTGGATGAGACCGTACTGATGCCATCAATGTTGCAGCCTTTTCCAAGACCAGCCCTTTTCTTCCCGCAAAGGGAAGCAATTAAGGGCTCGGCTTTCACTTTCCCGCAAAACCATTTTTTCGATACCGAATTCCAGTACGGTTTTTACATTCCTGCACGTTCATTTCTTTCATTTATAAGCGCTTTCTCGATGAAACGTGTTTTTTGTTTTGGAATCAAATTCCATTGGAAATACTTTGCGAGTTCCTTTTCGTCGCTGGCGTATTTCATTTACGAGCCACTTTTAATTCAACTGGAAACTGCGGAAAAAGATGCGGCGATTTTCAGAGATTAAGTACCGTTTTTATAATTTGGACCACGTTTAGCAAAACCGATCCAAGCGCTGAAAACGCACTGTAAAATGAGTGCAAAATAATTTTTTTAAGGTTTGATTCGATTTCACGGAGATGAAGAGTTTGTCTAGGAATGGTCCATATTGATAGTGGCTGGCGTTACTGTAGCACCAACCTAAAGAATCGAAAAGTTTCGTCCCGTAGACACCGGGGGACGTCGATCTTTTTTCTTTTCTGCCGAGTTCGATCCGAATTTCTTCGAAGGTAATCTTCAAACTTCCAAGACAAAGTACGAATCGTGGTTTTATGGGATTCCGAGTCTCTTTGACTTTTTACGACAATCCCCGACTCGAAAGTGTCGAGGGTATTCTTAAACACTTTGCTTGCTTTTACAATTTCATACAAATGAAATTGCGCCGGCGTAAAAGTCAAATTTACGCGAGACGATTCATTAACTTTATCGGCGCTCGAAGACATGCAAAATACGAGCTGATTTTATGCTTATTGCATTAGTTTCCATAAATCGTAGGAACAACATTTAATTTAATCTACTTATTGCATTAAAGCAATTTCGAAAGTGGTTTCAATTCTCATGCGACCGTTATCATTATTCTCGAACATTATTTTCCAGAAGCCAATCAACTCACGCAGAAAATTATTAAAGCGTTGAAATACGAGGCGAATTTCAATCCGCGGTTTCATATCATCAGAAAAAGCGCTGCTCCGGCGAAAGTACGAAAGAGCAGAATTATCATCAACCGGAAACATCGCGCTCGCAATGACTTTTCTACGCGAATGCTTGGCTTTCCACAGCGCCGCGCCTGGACCAGAAAAACATTCAATCTTCCTTGCTTTTCGTACGGTAAAAAGAAAGCTCCTTCGTGAAGTGCCTCGTTCTTCGTGCAACTTTTTTTTCATAATGATCAAAAACAGGGAACCTCGTCGTTGAGCTCAAACACGCGAAAGCCGAAAGAAAAGAGAAGGGAAATTATGCAGGGGTAATGGAATGACGCGGCTGCTGCGTCACGAAAGAATGCATTAAAGCTCGCCGACTCAACGCCGTGCACGTGTCCCGATTATTGTATTTCGCGCTCTGAAAAACCACGCGTATCGCTGTTTAATACCCAAGATCCGTTTTTCATTGGGAGCTTTCACGAAACATTAGCAATACTCGTGAAATTTTCCGCGACTTTCCGATGCTTCGTATAAATCACAACAGTTTGTGGAAAGTCGGAATTTCCACGGCATTAATATGCAGCGTCGGGAATTTCGTTCCGTTGCCTCCATTGCACCTCACTGAACGGTGATCAATACTTTTACCCTCGCTGGTGCCTACTTAATAGGATTATCTATTCTTTCGAAGGAGCGCTAAATCCGACTTGGATCCAAATAATTTTCTTACCTCGTTTTGCCTCGAATCACGATTTATTTTATTTACCTTCGCCTCGTTCTTCATTTCCGATTTACAAAATCTGCAAGCGGTGCAATGTTTTTTCTACAGCGTATAATGTATTCATTTTTAGTTTGTCCTCGATGATATCGATTATTTTTTTATTTTTGTTTATTACAACGAAAAATAAATATATTCGTACGTTATTATCTCTCATTTCTTTTCCACCGAGAGCATCATTATTTATGGTTGAAAATTCGAGTTGTAAATAAATCAATAAATGAAGAGAATTAATAAAATAATGATTACGAGGGTTTTATTACGAGAGACATTTTACTCGGTCTATTTTTCGACTTTGACTGATCATTAATAAAAATAATTGAATTCGTCATTACTTTCCGAGCACTTGAGTCGTAATTATTGCCATCGTAGTACAGACGTCGGGAAACTTCAAGAGAAGTTGGAAAAAATTATCTGCGTCTTTGAATTGCGAGTTGAAATTCCGAAATGAATAACGAGAATGTTTTTTGTTTGTTTCAGGTAAGTTACCGCAATTCTCCGCGTTACACGTTACGATTGAGCGCTTTTGAGTGAGTATTGATCATTTTCCCCTCGCGAACAATCTTAATTACGAAAATTTCACGTTTGCAGTGAAATTTCTTCTTTTAACTGAAATTTCACAATTTCGGTTAAAAGAACTGAAACTTTAGTTGAAATAACGGGAAATCTCAGTTCTATTATTTCAACCAAAATTTTCAACGAAAACAGAACTTTTCTGTTAAACCAACAGTATAAAATTAGCTGTTCTATAATTTCGTAAAAAAAAGTTCTGTTGCCTCAAAAATTAATAATATAACCACGAGTAAAAACCATGAATATTCATCATGGGTCGTAAGAAACGAGTCTCTTTTAAGGAATAAAAGAGAGGCCGTACAAAATTCTGATTACGGCGAGTTGAAAAGGGCGAACCTACGATATTGTGGTGGTCGATCAACTGTCGTAATAAATAGCGAAAACGGAAGACCGCAGGCCGTCGTTCCGATTCAATTTTTTCGTCAACCGTAGCGTGGACTAATTAACTCCAACGTTCGGCAAACAATGCGCGAAGGTTGAGAAGGGAGGCCCTCGAGTGGTGCAAACGGCGGATCGATGCTGTGCAAAAAAAATACGTATATAGGTACAAAAAATTCGCGACGCGGAAGAGTAGAGGCTTTTAACATATTACGGATCGGTTTCGTCATGTCTGAATGAAGAGTCAAGCAAAGTAGTCGGGGCAATTAGCGGCCCATTAATCAAACCCGAGAGCTCACTCGAGCATCGTATTTTTCGTCCGTTCTAGCAAGTTTCGCGATGGGAATTGCGAATTTCGGTCGTTGATTTAGGCAAGATAGCTCGCGAGAGACACTCGAATATTTTTTGCAAATAAAATTGGATCGCATCGGGGAATTAAGCGGCGTAGAACCTTGCGGAATTTCACGTAAAAACGAGGGCACTTTAATGACGCGCGAATGGCCTTGCAAAGGGAGATTGTACAGACACAATTTGCACGCATTAGATCCGAGTATCCTGTATACTTTATAACAACATTGCAGGGTAATGTTATGAACCTTCGGTGTAAACGTATTATTTTGAATTACGCTTTTATTGGATTACAATAACGTTTTAGCGTGTTATTCCAAAATGCGAGCATCCCAAAATTCATTGTACGAAGGCAAAGTTCAAAAACACGGAAAAGCATTTTTTTCTTTTCGAATGATCGAGGTTGAACGCGGAAAATGTAGAGCGTGGAATATTCTGCCGGCGGTACGTAGCTTTTAGCCAACGAAGCGAGCGGAGTAGAAATTAAATAAAAAATAAAAATGGAAAGAGATCGAGTGACGTCATGCATTGTTGAAGAGGAGAAGTGTGGAGTGTGCAGCGTACGTAGATACGTCTAGGTGCTTCTGGACATAACACAGGAGACGCCGGAGACGCGATGCAAGAAGAAAAAGGGGAGGGATTGTTGGGTGGAATGGTATGAAAGGAGTCGGGGTAAACTGCAAAGTAAAGTGCTTCCTAAGTCTCTAGGCCGAGACTTGCGTACCACCTGAGGCTAAAACATGTCCGCCCCAACATATTCCCCAGCACTTTCTGTCTCTTCCTCTTCCCCTTCAACTCAAACATCATTTCCAATTTCTTCGCGCAAATTGACCAATCGGGGAAATTGGGTTTACCACGATGTTCAAATACAGCATTATTTCAGTAAATCTCTCGAGTTTTATCACTCATACTGTCGGGAAAAATTAATTAACATGCATTGAATGTTTTTGGTGAAATCCAATTCATTCGACGATCGAATGAAAACTTCTCGAACGTCTGATGAAAATAGTTTCGCGAGATACGACGCTCGTCTTTTTTCCGATTCCAGCGGAATGTTTAATGCGTCTAAAAATGCATTAACGAAGGGTAAACGTGGAATAAGGGTCACCCCGATAAGTTATTAACGCGCGTGGAAACCTTTCAAGTTCGCGAAAGAGTTCTTTGCGGTTTCGAGAGGTGAGACTTGATTTCGCGTTTTCCAACGACGACAATGCAGCCTTCAACTAACGTAACTCCGAGCAAAATGCACTCCGATAAATAAGATTTTCATGCCATTGAGATGTAATTATTCGACGAAGCCTTGAATTTCCTATCGGCCCGTAACATCTCGAGTTTATTGAAAAGTAAACTACGTTTCCCGTGAAAGCAATATTCTCGAGAGTTTGATTTGAGCGCTTGTCTTGTCGGAATTGCCGTTGGTTCAACGACTCGGGAAATAATTCCCGACGTTTGTATTTGCATTAGGGCAATCGAAGCCGATGATTTCATTGAAGGCGAAGTCTGCGCATTGTCTGCCCTTTCACAGCTACGTCAGAATCCGTGAATGCAACCCTTATCGTTGTACGTGCCATGAGTAGCCACGCGATAACAATTCTAGCTATGGGTAGGTTTAACAGGCTGATTATCTCGATAATGGCTTAAGCATTTGTGGTTCACGTGCTCGGTAACCACAATAATGACCGTAATGCAGGCACTTTGCTAACAAGACAAATAGTTTTCAACGGCAAATTTTTACGGCGCAACTCGCCGCATTTTCCGCTTTCGTAATCCGTTTAATCTTCTCCCTTGAATTTCACTTTGTAGCGATGCATTATATAAAATATGGTATGGAGTTTATTTTCGGGATAATGGGAATAATTGATTTTTACACGCTTCGCTCTCGGATTACATTGTATGCCGACTGCGTCATGTTTAATGGAAAATTTAATTGTGATTGACGAAGTGCTAATCGGCATGATCCGACGTACATTATATCGAAAACATGGAAAATGAATTCTGGCTCGGATGCTTTTTAAGTAGAACAGCATCACGTTTGGTCCGGCAGAATTCATATCTTGTTTTTTTTTTTTTCTGATCGAGAACCGTAATTTTTGAAAACAATGAGAGTTTTACGATTTCAAGTAATTTTATTGTAGAGTAATTTCATTTAATATGCCGGAAAAAATACGCGAATGAAAAAATTATGCGAAAATCGAAAACTGTTACACTTTTTTTCGTTACGAGCATCGTTGTCTGATTTTTTCACTAGCATAAAATATTTTGTTGATAAATTATGCAGCCAGGCTCCTTTAAGGTGGATCGATACTTTAATGCAAGGGTGAATTAGAAAAAATATTTATAACGCAACGTCATTAATTACATTTAATATGCCAGAATAATTTATTTAACAACATCTTCTTCCTTACGAAAAAAAATAAGCCACTGAAAAAATTGTGCAAAAATGCTCGTAACGAACAATTGAAAATTTTAACAG
>JABFQM010003991.1:0-10405 GCA_022816865.1 Zelostemma sp. ZL-2020
ATACAAATTATAAAGCATCTGAGTTTTACTATTTTGTATTATTTTATTCCATTCCGATATTTGCCAATTATTTACCGGATAGGTACTTTCAACATTGGCTCCTGTTTGTAGTCGCTTCATATACTTTGCTCCAAAGGTCTATTTGTGTGCATTCGGAATTAGATCGAGTAGAAATTTTATTGAAATTGTTTGTAAGAGACATTGGAAGCTTATAAAGCGATGAACAATACACCTATAATGTTCATCAGTTGCTACATTACGTAATATCTGTTAAGCGATAGGGTCCACTATGGGGTACTTCTGCTTTCCCTTATGAAAATTTCAATGGTTTTCTCGCTAATAGCGTGCATGGTACTAAACACCTTGGTGAAGAGATGATTGATAATATCAGAATTGCCCAAAGGGTACAAACTTTACGTAGTCTCGAACATGATGAGAGCATTTTCAGTAGCGCTGATTCTCAATCGGAAAATAATCAGCTGATTGGTGGTGTGAAAATAATAAAAAACGAGAGTAATTTAGTGTTAACATTGATGGATTCACATGGTTTGTGTTCAAAAGATTTGAATCTTTATGCTCGGGCCAGAATAAATGAAGAGATGTACACTTCGGAAATGTATAAAGTCGGCAAAACTAATAGTTATACAGTACAAGTAACCATAAATGACGAATTTATTTATGGAGCTATACGCTTCTTTTTTAACGTCGATGAGATGTTGTGTTTTATTCTACGACGTTTTACTGTTGAGCATACGAAAATATTTGTTCATCGCGAAACAAATACGCAAGTGGACCATATAAAGCCTATTAAAGAAGAAGACCAGTTCGTATTCATAAAAGTTGAAGATATTACGTGCATTTCACATCTTATCAGAGTTGGCAATTACATATGTAAACGTCCAAATGAACTTAAAAAAGTCATGTAAAGATGATAATAGAGTAACTTATCGGAAACTAATTACTATTATTATAAAATGGGAATAATGAAAAATGTTTGTAATAAAAAAATTCACTCGAAATATACTGTAATATTTCTTTTGAACCTTTCCTACATACTCGGACCGGAAAATGTAACATATACAGTAGAGCTCACAGTATATAAATATGAATATTCATAAAAGGTTGTATAGTCTCATTCTACCATATTAGAATGAAAAAAGATATTTAAAAAATAATATATTATATCGAAGCAATATTATTCCGTAAACTTCTTGAGACAACTAATCACAGATATGGTGAATATCAGTTAACATATATAAAATTTTTATTACGAAGCTGTCAGGGTTTGCGCTTAAGCACGTTAGAAACTAAATTCAAGCAACTTAATCTGACACGAAACTTTGCCACGTTCGAGTTTAGTAATTATGAACGAACTGATTGAAACAGATCTGAATAGATCTGATCAGATCCAATCAGATCAGATCTGATCCAGCACTAGATCTGAACAGATCTGATCAGATCCAATCAGATCTGATCTGATCTAGGGCCAGATCTGATCAGATCCAATCAGATCTGATAGGATCCAATCAAATCTGATCTAATCTAGCGCCAGATCTGATCAGATCCAATCAGATCTGATTGGATCCAATTGGATCCAATCGTTTGGATCCAAAAATTGGGCATTTTGGATCTGATCAGATCCAATTGGATCCAATTGGATCCAATCTGTTTTTCACGGGATGAGCATGAATGTCGCGTGAATATCTCGCCTACTTAGGGGAGACCGGGGCTAAGATTGAGTTTAGAGTCATGTATGGTATCATATGATAGGGCATAACAATGCGCAACTTTTGATATATTATCTAATGGTATGCGAATATCACATAAAAAGTTATGGACAATTTTCTGAGCATGAATTTCTCGGGGCTAAGCGACGCAGCCGGGGCAAAGCGACGCACCCCTATTTTCACTGTTTTTTGAGACAATGTTCGCAAGTATAAATAACTGAACATGATTTTTCAAGTTTTTCCATTCAAAATAACATGAAAACATAATTTGAAAACGGGTAAAAATGTCAAAATAATGAAATTGGTCGAAAAAAATGGAAGAAAATAAAATGGCCTTATTTATGCAGAAAATCAAAGGAAATGGTTATTGGTGGCTAAAATCTGTAATCAAAACAAAATTCATAGCATTTATCCTGAACAATAACATTTGAACGACGCAATATACATCGACAGGCGAAAAAAGGTTGCGTCGCTTAGCCCAGCCAAAAATGCGTCGCTTTGCCCCGAGGCTCATTTTTAATTCAAAATGAGAAATAAAACAATTCAAAGAACTAAAAATCTGAATGTTAATTTTTGCGCGATAGTACTCGACATTAGCCGTATGAAACATCCACCGTTTATCGGGAAAAATGAAAAATGACTTAGAAATTCAAAATTCCGTGAACACGAAAAATCAAATGCTGAAAGCCAAAAACACATTCGTCACTGTGCAGCGTCTGTAAGACACTGGAAACAAAAATATCATGAAACCAAATATGAGGGATGAAATGGTTGAACTAACGATATGTCACATTTAACAATTGGTATTGTTATTAACGAGATATTTCAAATTCGTCGCTTAGCCCCGTGCGTCGCTTAGCCCCGGTCTCCCCTACACATTAGTGATCCGTTTCAATATATGGAAATAAACTAATGAAGGCACAAATGAATTAGTCAAATCACAATGCACATTTATATCAATTACCCCAATCATTTACTGATCCAGAAGTGAAAAGAAATTCCACCGGTTTTTTAGTAACGATCTTTATTACTAATTGAAATAGTGAAAATTTCAAGGATTCAATTTAAGGAGAATAATGTATCATTTTGAATCAAGTAAATGTTATTTATGCTGAATTTTTCAAATGTTGAAGTCGCCATCTTTCTCATTTAAAAAAATATATACTTGTATTGAATGAATGAGTTCTTAAAAGTTTGTAATATGGAAGGTTTATTCTTAGTAATAATTAAGGTCGAATTAAATATATAATTATTACACTGAACCAAACAATTTTTTGTTTCAGCTGAATAAGTATTATCTTTGTTTTATAATATAATTCCAGAAAATCAATTTTCTCGAATACAATGAATTGTTTTATGATTCAAGATACTCGACAATTAAATTTAAACAAACATTGATTTTAAGTTAGCTGCTTGTTTCAAAGAAATACAGTATCGTGATCCGAGTAAATGATTTATTACATTTAGGGAAATGCTATTTGATTCCAAGTAATGTAAGTTTAAATTCAGTGAATATTTATTACCAATACGAAGTATTTTAAAACGAGATAATATTTTTTTATACAAGAAAAAAATTATTGAAATTTGAAGAATGATTTTTAAATTAAGAAAATAGATCTTCAGAAAATATATTTACTTTAATTTAGCTAATTTTTTTTTCATGTATGAATCATGAAATAGCCATTTCAAGAAATGACACTCTGTACCAAATTTTTTTTCTGAACATTTATATTTTCCATAGTTTAATCGACAGAAACGAGCAAAATAAATCAGTAACGTCCATTTTTATCGTTAGAAAAATTGAGGTAATGAAATCGTGGATGTTATCAGATAAAAGAAATGGCAGTTATTTTTACCGTTCGATAATTGTATCAAGTTTTATTGCTCGGTTTATTTAGTTTCGACGACAGTAGTAATAAACTAGTTGTTGCATTCCAAAGTTCAGGATACGTTTTAATTTTCCCGTTCACTGTCGCAACGGTTCGCAAGGAAAATTGAAATAATCTTTCATGATGAATTCAAGGTTAAGGCAAATTGCCCTCAATTAAAAAAGACGTGGTAGGAGCTTCATTTTATCGGAAATATAGAGAAAGTTTCTAACCGTGGAGTAGGGTAAAATCAAAACAATAGTACGAGTGTTTAAAACACCGTGAATCTCCAATCCTTGCCAGTTGTAAATTGAAATCGAACACCGATGGATCAGAACAATTTAACGCGTGAATCTCGGACTGATTGGAAAGGGAGAAACGTTTGGCGAAACTGCAGACAGTTCTTGAAATACATAACAGTCGAACCCCTTATCGTCTTATTCAACATTTCAGCGATAATCACAGCTATTGCAGCCCAAAACCTGTGCTTCCACAAAGCTTGTCATCTGACACTCCAATACCCCAAAGACGTTTGCGATGCTTTGGACATGAGAAACACAACTGGTGATCTTCAGGATAAAGATACAGCGATTGCTTCAGCGTACATGACGATTTCGGAATGGTCGCAGTTTTTCTACAGTGGTTTACCCTTTTTTTAAATCCTTTTCTTGGGCTCGTAGAGCGATCGCACGGGAAAAAGGAAACCTTGCATGCTCTTGCCTCTTCTCTGACAAATGATGTCCAACGTAACGCTCCTGGTTTGCACGCATTGGATGTCCGAATTTTCCATGGAATTTACTTTTTCGCGGCTTTTTGGCTGGGACTCGGAGGAAATTAGTTCGTTATGTACGTGGGTACTTTTAGCTACCTTGCGGATGTTACCGCTCCGAAAAATTTGACCGTGAGAATCGGCATCGTCACCGCCACGATTTACGCCAGCATTATTGTCGGCAAAGCAATCGCTAGATTTTAAAGCGATCAGTGTGGACTTTTCGGAGTTTTTCTCATTTCTATGACGTGCTTTGTGATTGGATTAGGTTATAGGGTTTTCCTTTTGCAATCATCTTCGAAGGCGCAATAACATTTTTTCGAATAGCCATCGAATTTGATTATGAACTCTTTATTCATTTTAAGAAATCGGATGAGTGATTGGAACGTTGTATCACGCAACATTGATGGCTTTGATCGTGATATTGTAAGTGGCGATAAATTTTCAAATCAAATACTTCTGAGGTTACCGTATGATAAGGGTTCATTCCACTGTAATTGCTCGAAAAAGTAAGTAATAGTCAGGAATTGCCTTTTTAGAAAAGATCATAATCAAACGCATTAAACTTTTTCTAGTTAATTGCATCACTGTTTTGATGATGATAAGAACCACGTCCTGCGTTTGAAATTCGTATTTGTATATAACCTCCCAACGTTTGAAATTGAACTTGGACAGCGCGATAAGAGCGGAAGATTCAAGTAATCAGCGAACGCTGATCACCTAATAAGTGATAGTCTTCGTTTCTAGCCCTTAAATATCGCAGCTGTAATAAGGAAGTTTGGAATTTGGATAACAGATCAATGGTGAGGCGTTTCGCGAGTTGATTAACTTCAATATACTTTCTTGGAACTGATTCTTTTTTGTCTCATTATTTTCCCTGATACGAGTACATTTGGAAAAGTAGCACTTTAAAATGAATAAAATCAATCGTGATAAC
The DNA here is from genome assembly GCA_022816865.1 of Zelostemma sp. ZL-2020. Lineage (NCBI taxonomy): Eukaryota > Metazoa > Arthropoda > Insecta > Hymenoptera > Platygastridae > Zelostemma > Zelostemma sp. ZL-2020. Next base: position 5,302 of record JABFQM010003991.1, read on the forward strand.
TGAATTCTTATCGCTACTTTTGAAAACACATCGAAAATAAAATTACTTTATTCTTTTGATTGATATTTTAAGTAAATTAGTTTATTCAATATCACCAATCGTTGTTATTTCTCATTCAAGATAAGTTTTCAATAAACTGTACAAAGATAATGTAAAGGTTAACGGAATCTTATGTTTGAGGACTTTCGAAGTTCGGGGTTCTTGACTGTCTCGATTTCTAATGCATCATTATTAAAATGTTATCCACGACCAATCAGAATCTCTCTTATATCATCAAAAACATTAGCGTACATCGCATTGTAAATTATCAGGGCCAAAGTTCAAAGAGTTCAAATATCGAGTTCACTTGCACTGCGGAAACGGAAAAAACGGAGCTGTTCGATTTGGATGCCGACATTCAATCTTTGAAATAGTTGAAGAAGTCTAACCAAGTATTTGAGACGGTACTACTTACATTGTTTCCAAGTAGGATCCGCCAAGGCTCACAATTGAGCCAAACTTGGCGAGGCCCTGGCACGCCCAGTCTTGTTACCACAGCACTTTTCCAAGATAGTCTTCATTGTAATTTCCAACTCATTGCAAAGTCTTGGTTCAACGCCAAGAATAGTGTTTTTCTATTTCACACTTCCATATTTAAACTAATTTGTGTGTGATCTCGCATGGGATGAAGTAATTGCAGAAGAAAACTTGAAAAAAAAACCTCCGGTGTATGCGGAAGAGGTCATGAAAGCGAAAGGGGCGGGAGGAGTCGTATTTGACAATGATCCCGTTTAATCCAAGAAAACTCGTGTTGAAGCATTTGATGAATGATGCATTCAAATAGAAACTACCTAGAATCCACACATTCGAAAGAATGCAAAGATAAGATTCGAAAAACTTTACCGTAAACTTTACGAACTTACCGACCTTTTCGATTTCGATTTGTATTGCGTAATATCGATCGTGTATATGAATCGTGTAACCGTGTGTTACTAATCGTAAAGTCGTTGCTCATCGTCAATGTAATGATTATTTTCAAACAACAAATTGTTCAAACATTCAATTTGTTTGAACAAATCCAAAAATTAGGAAACTGAGAAAAAGCAATTTTTCAGAGATTGTTATCGAACAGGATATATTATTAAAAAACGTTCTTTCTTCACGACCGTACAAGTCAAAAGATACAAATGGAAATTTGGGAAGGTAAGGAAAATAGCGTCTGCCACAAAAAACGTTTACTCCATAGAAGAAAAAAAGTGCCAAATATCCCGCATGCGCGTTAATGAGGATTACTTTGCTGGACAATGATTTGCGGTGGGTAACTTAAAATAAATTTTGATAAAAAGGAAAAAAAAGGCAAAAATCATAAGCCTCGAAGTATAGAGCCTAAAGAAAAAAAGCAGACATACGTGACCAAGACCGTACATGTCGTTCCATTCCAGTCACTCTGAATTCGGCCATTTCGAGTCACTAACCTTCCCGCTTTTTTGACTATTCATAGCTTTATTGAAATTGCGAGGCGACCCGTCATTTTGGAAAGGCTTTACCATACTTGGGATTTTTAAAGTCCAAGAGCGCCACCTTCTGCCACCCCTTGCTCTAAATATAACAAATTATCTTTCATCAATTCACGAATTTTTCTATGAATTAAAAACGTCACCTTTTATGTAGGAGCGACCTCCTTATTACTCCTCGCTCCTGTTTTGTAACAGGAAGTTGAATGGTAAGTTCTACAAGTTGCTACAAACCAATGCAGCGGTCATGCTTAGATGTCGTTATGCAACTTATGCATCATTAGGTAACGGAAGCGTCACCACATTCTGCTCCTTGCCTTCAACATGACATTATTTGGTTTTTCTTATTAATTTCGCGAAGTTATATAAAAATGTGAATAATAGATTGTAAAAATTGATAAATTGTGAAAATAAAGTTTTTGCAAATATACGAGTTGACAGGTCAGTATAATAATTTGCTACAAACATATGCAGCGGTCATGATCAATTGTATTTATGCTACTTATCGATCTGTCGATCACGGTAGCTCTACCCCATTCCACCTCTTTCTCCCAGCATGACTGAATTTGGTGTCTATATCAATGTTGCAAAGTTATAATCGAAAAATAAATTTAAAACTGTACACATGAATTTGTTGCAAATACATCTATTTTTATCATGTGTTAACATGCACAACTAGTCTGCCGTCCTGATGAATAAACCTGCTATCTACATGATGTAGATAGCAGGTTTCTTCATCAGGACGGCAGTAGTATTGTCATGTATTTTCTATTCGGCGGAATCAATCAATATTTTTCGACCGATATTAACCCATTGGATTTTCAATCAACAAAGGCGTTGTTTGTCATAAAAAGTGGGTAGGTGAGTGACTCGAAATGGCCAAATTCAAAGTGACTGGAATGAAACGACATGTACGGTCTTGGTCATGTATGTCTGCTTTTTTTCTCTGGGCTGTATACTTCGAGGCTTATGATTTTTGTAATTTTTTTCTTTTTATCAAAATTTGTTTTGAGTTACCCACCGCAAATCATTGTCTAGCAAAGTAATCCTCATTAACGCGCATGCGGGATATTTGGCTCTTTTTTTCTTCAATGGGGTAAACGTTCTTGGTGGCGAACGCTATTTTCCTCACCTTCCCAAATTTCCATTTGGAATGTTTTTGGGATCTTGTTAAATAATAATTTTTCCGACAAAACTTTAACGAAAATGTATTTGTTACTATTGAAAACATGTAGTTAGTGCTTCAATTTTTTTAAACGGACAAGAATTGACAAGAATTGAGTTACTAAATTAATTTTCAATTGTTAATTGCATAAAAAATTAGCCTAACCTAACAAATTCCTTCGAGGGACAGATTTAGGGAGGCATCAACTTACTATTTTAGCGGTCAAATTCTCTGCCCAACGTTTTTCACCTAATTTTGTCGCACAGTGTAATAAATTGAAGTAACTCACACTCAATCTGCTATTCCAGAACCATACTAGGGGCCTTCTTCCTCCAGGTAGAAATCGTATTCAGCACTCCGGGCCTCCCGCTGAGCATTTCTTGCCTCTCGAACCTCAGAAAAGGTCAATCGTTTCGCCTGAGTCACGCGGGCCTTATCACGCTTGGAAGCAAATGCAAAGCTTTCATCACCGATACGCATCCCCATACATGCATCATTTCCAAAATTGGCGGGTATCCTTCGTTGAAAAAACACGTTGCCAAATACATGGAAATTTCCAACGAACACAGCCCACTATGGAGATGTTTTGGGAGAGTTTCCGAACGACGGAATTAAATCCCTGCGTTATTCTGCGTTAAAGCGCCGACGCATCTTTCAAGCAACTCGTTCCGCGTCAAATCTTCATAAATGGGACGGATGGCATTCAAAACTGGTTGGATATATGCTGGCTCGTGTTAAAAATCATCAAGTTGACCCGTCGCCTCGGCTTTTCTGTATATACACCAGCTCGCAGAACCTGGAGGGCAATACTGGTGTTGCGGTTTCTCGTTGGTCGAACTCCGATGATAAAACGTAGCCCAAATAGCGTCATGCATTCTTCGGACACAGTTGGAATTCCTCCGAATAGCTAAGCCGTAATATTCAGTCAGGGAAACAATTGCTTTATTTGTCAGTTTCCCCTTTCCGATAGTTGTTTTCACATTGCGCAGTCAAGTCCCCATTTTTTTCTCTACGTGACCAACGCATTATTTTTTCGTCACCAAGAGTTCGTCTCCGTATGGTTTGGCGTTTTTTATCGAGGTGAATGTTATCGAATCGCCATCTCCAACATAAATAGCGTACAGTACGCCGTGCTTTTTTCCGAATTTTGGAACATTTCCACCACGGAATCTGGTTCCATCTTTCCGGCGCTTCCAGTGTGATTGCTCTGGCAATTTGGCGCATGAGTTTCGAGCCAATCGTAATACTCAGCAGTACTCTCTCGTTTCGCGCACACATTACATTGGGTGCAATTGGTCGATTTTGCTATGGTGTCGAGCACCTTTTTCGTATAACAATCAATGAGCGATGTAATGCCGAACTTCGAAGTAAACCCTCGCTTTTTCCAACTTACATCTCCCGATACTGTCAATTGTAATGGTGGTCTTCCGTGTTTCGCGTTTACGTTGCTTTCTTCCTCGGCAGCCTTTTTGAGCACGGACTCAAACACACTTTTCGTTGCTACATGAATTTCTTCGAGACACGTGTAATATAATTTTGCTGAAAATCCCTTCCCAATGTCCATAAGACCACAAAACATATTTATTCCAGCTCTACTTATAGGCAAAAGTCTTGCGATAAAAGCGAATCGGCGATTTACTTCGGACGCTTCACCAATTTTCGAGGATGAATCAAAAAATTGCACTCCGCACGAGCATGTCATATGAATAATTTATGAGTATTATTTGGTTTTTTTGAACAATTACAACAAGTTTTGTATGAATAAAATGTACTTTCCCAAATATTATACTATATATTTCCATTCTCAAAGCAATAAAAATGGTTTAACAGTTTTATAATTTATCTGATAAATAGGTTTATTGTCTTTTTTATTTTTTTTAAATATTCCCGATAACTTTACTGGAGAAAAAGCTTAAACAGTACATTATTCTCTACATATTGTTACATTTTTGTACGCTCTTATTTTAAAATTGTCTAGTTGTAAAGGGTTAAGAGCCTATAGTCCAGTACAATTATATTTTTTCCGGAAAAAATTCCTACAGTAGCGCCGATTTTTTTAAAGGTCAAGTCAGACGTAAGGATCAATATGCGAGATAGATAACAATCGAATTTCCTCCGGAACAATAATGAAATCTCGATTGAATCGGAAAAACCGTGTTTTTCTGCATAAAAGCGTGCACCCGCGAAAACTGAGGAATTTTTTCCGATTTTGGCCAAATTTCGTCTAAATGTACTGGACTATAAGTTGCGCTTGCTCTGTCGCGTCGAGCGGCAGTCAAACCATCGTAAAACAAACGAAAGATACAAATTGTTTAATACTGAGTCAAACAGGTTTTGTGACTCTCTTTCTAAATGTACAGGAATCGTTACTGGTTAGTAACTTCGAGCGTAGGGACCAGGAGAGGACACGTTGAATTCAAACACAACAGTTGCAGTTTTCACTCCC
>JABFQM010003992.1:0-10408 GCA_022816865.1 Zelostemma sp. ZL-2020
GGGGGTGGGGGGCACCGTCTGCAAAAAAGGCGCCTCAAACGCTCAACAGGCATGGAATGGACTTTTGTGGGCATTAGTTAAAAAAAGTGCTGTGTCGAGTAGGTGGGAGACGGATTTTTAACTCGTGTGGCTGCCGCACTCGCTTCGCTCGAGCGGCAAACTTCACACTCGTCAAAAAATCCATTGTCTCGCACTTGCCAGACAATGTACTATTTCACGCTTTCCAACACACTTTAAAACAATCACAAGTTCTCGTCATTTCCAGCGTTAATCTTTTGCCAATGTTAAACCTTGGCTCATAACAATAGGCTTTGATTTCAAGAAGCAACTACAAACGAACAAAAACCGCTGAGCCAACTCTTAGGTATTCGAAACGAAGTACGAAGAATGAAAATACAAATTTTCCTCGACGCTCTCGTCGTTTCCCAAGTGCCAATGGAACAAAAAAAAAAAGCGATTCACTTGGCCGAATTGAGGGGAAGGCAAAGCATCTGCTTGAAAATACCCTTCCTCGGATTTTGTTCCTCGCCGTCGTCGTAGTCGATCTCATCATATCTCGTATTGTTGTTCGCAATGTTGCTCTCGGCGCGCTCGTAAGCGCTTTCCGAAATGCTTAGAGAGCGCGAATACGGAGGACTGCTGCTGTCGTAACGGAAGGAAAGGGGCGGTGGCGGCGGGGGAAGCGGGTAGTTGAAGTCAAAGTCGTTGGCGTTATCAATTTCCTGCGCGTAGCTCATCAAAAAGACGTTGTCCTGAGGCGCGTCAACGCAGTGGAAGGTATGGCGGAAGTTGTTTTCGAGCTGCAACATCGCCAGTCGATCCTGCAACTCGTACATGTAGCACTGACGTAGCGACTGGTACACCGGTTGGGGCGGCTCTTCTTGTCACACACAATCCTCCAGGGACATCAGCAAAGCATTCACGTACTCGAATCCCTCGAACTCGCTCTGGTCTATGTTCTCGATAACTTTCCTAAAATTTGTAACAAGGTTTAGCGTTTCAAATACAGGAAGTGCGGGAAAGCGGGGGAAGAAATCATGAGCAAAAAAAACAAGCAAAAGAAAATTAATGAGAATGAAAGTATCAACATTTATTTATAAAACATTCGACGTCGATCGCATTTTTGGCGCATATACAACTGTAAGATTCAACAGTTTCGTATGTTGCACGGAGAGACTAGACTGCTCAAATAATGAAAAACTCGGGACAACGTTGATCGTGGCGAAGCGCTCAAATCGTATGATTTCGGTACTTTATGTAGCGTAAAGTCTGCAATCGAGTCACCGTCTGACGAAAATATGTGTTTGAATCTAAAAAATCCACAAACCCGGGAAATTAAAAAATGAGCATGACGAGGGAATGGAAAAAAAACATGTGTACATCGAGCTCCGCATTTTCAAGAATTTCAAGCAAAAGCAACGGCGCCGAAAGCCGTTTACAGAATCAAGCAGAAGCGTTCGGCGAGAAGTAATGGGATATTAATTTTCCGATGGAAATAATTGCAGTAATTGATGGAAATGACTCACGGATCATCAGGCGTGAGATGGACCGGCTCGTCCGTAAATTCGGGTGGGAAGTTGGCCAAATCCCGATCGGAATCCAAGCGTGGCTTATACGGTGGCGTAACTTGCTTCTGCTCCAACTGTTTTTTCAATAGCGTGAAAATCGATTTATCGTCTTCGTAACAACTTCATATATTTCACGTGCTTTATCGCCGCGATCGAGTACATTATTCAAACGAACATTTCTCCGAGAAAAAGAGCCTTACCATGAGCCAGTCGATGGCTTTGAAGAAGGGATGCGAGGTGATGTCGTGAAATCCTTGTTGTCCCCGGGCGCAGCCGAGTCTTTCCGCGGGATCTTTGCAGAGGAATCCTTTGAGAACGGATCCGGCTTTGACGGAAAGCGAGCGGGGTATGCGAATGGTTTTTTGCAGGATGACCTGAAAGAGGTAGTCCTCGGTGTTTTGGTCCGGGTTCTCCGAGGCGCCAGCGATATCGAAAGGACTCCGGCCAGCGAGCATTTCATACAAAAGAACCCCCAACGCCCACCAGTCCACCGAGAACGAGTATTCGTCACCCCGAAGAATCTCTGGAGCTATATAATTCGGAGTTCCGCAAAAGGTGGCCGTCGTGTCGCCCTCTCGAACGCCCTCTTTGCACATGCCGTAATCCGTGAGCTTGACATGACCCTCGTGGTCCAGCAAAACGTTGTCTAGTTTCAAATCTCGGTAAATGATTCCTGAAACCCAACATTCAAAGTTGACATCTTTCCATTCCGATAACAACGAACGATTCAAGGCTACCTTTGGTGTGCAAAAAATTGAGCGCGAGACTGATTTCGGCGGCGTAGAAGCGAGCGTGTTCCTCGGGGAGGCGTCGTTGACGCTGCATGTGGAACATGAGGTCACCGCCGCGAACGAATTCGATGACGAAAAAGAGACGCGACGGCGTTTGGAAGCAGGAGTGGAGCCCGACGAGGAAAGGATGGTTGGAGGCCGTTTCGAACACGTGTTTCTCGGTCTGGACCCAGTCAATGTCCTCGTCGTCCGTGACCAGGGCCTTTTTGATGACCTTCATGGCGTAGATTCTCTTGGTGCGCTTGAGCTCGACCATCAAAACTTTCGCGTAAGAACCTCGGCCGATAACCCGGATGAGCTCGAAATCGTGCAGGGAATATTGCCGTTGCATCTCGCCGGAACCATCGGTGCCGGCGACCGCGTCCAGAGCCAACTCGTTTTCTTCGTTTCCTTCATTTCCTAGAATAGAAAGTTGAAAGGTGAAACAAAATTCATGAGGAATCGAATCGCGAGGGGATGATTTTTCTTACGATTACGGAAAGCGTGGTCGTCGGCCGTGTCCGCGGACTCGTCCTCGAGGTGCGCTACGGAACTCGATTGCGGCGAATCCGGTTGTTGCTGCTCGCCATTTCTGTCGCTTGATTGTTGCTCCGAGCTCTGCTGCTGTTGCTGCTGTTGCTGACTCAGGCACGGCTTCCGGACGACTTTGTGACACTTTTTATGAACCAGGAGCTTGCACTGGATGCACTTGAATCCTTGTCGACCTAGGCCCCAAATCCGGTCTTGGCAATAGGCGCAAAACGCTCTCTGGGAATTGAAAAACCAACTTGTGTTATTCGGAACATTTGTCTTTAAAGTAGAACTTTCATAATCAGTGCTCAACGGAAAAAACTATTTCAATACATATATAAAGGTGCATATATACACAGATTTAGAAAATTGAGTAAATTTTTGTCAAAAATGCTCGTAACGAAAAATTGAAAATTTTTAGTTTTTTCCGTGAAAATTTTTTATTTCTTAGTTCATTTGCATGCTCGGGCATTTATATTGTTCACGGGACAATTTGCAACAACTTTACCGTGGCGCTTTTCAAAAATATCAATTTGCAAAAAAGATACATGTGTTCAAAACGCTGCTGTAAAGTTTCGAACTGTTATTCCTCAATAATCAACTATTTTCAACATTTTCAACAGGGAATCATTCAAAATCGAACAACGAACACAATGAGTGGTCGCAAAGCAAAATCAATTGAAAAATACAACATTTTAAGAAAGAGAGCTGTCACAGTGTCTCTTGTTGATAATTTTTGCTGTTGAACCCTGATTTCCGTAGAAGTGCTACCTTAAAACCTGGCGTCTTACCCGATTAAACCTCTTAGCTTGAAAAATGTGGCCGTTCACTCGGTACAGTTTCCTCCATCTGCGAGCGCCGCGTCTGTAAATGCTCCCTGGAAACGTTGAAAAGAGAAATGAAATGCGTTCGCTTTGTTCGCTAAGCTTCGATCGAACGCTCGCGAAGGAATCGGGCGTCACTTGTAAATAACTCGAATCGAGCTCGACAGTCATAACGAAGTTTCCCTGAAACTCTATTCCCTTGAACAAAAGTCCAATTTAAATTGTCAACGATACGTCGACGCAAAGTCACTCGAGAAATCCTCGAGTTGCGCGCGACTCGCTCGACACCGGGGCAAAATAAGAGATGATTTCGCATGCGGAATCCTTTCTTCGAAGCAATTTACTTTCGGGAAATACATCGACATTCCTTCGAGGAGCGTTGCGACATTGAAGCTGGAATTTCTGTACTCACGGTCCTCTCCTTGGCACGGCATTCCTGGCGCGGGCGGCACGTTTGGGAAAACTGTAACACGGAAAAGGGAACGAGATTAACATTGACCTACCCCGAGAGTCGAGCATGCATAAGGGTTTTAACGAGGCCGCGTCGCATTATTATTTAACCCTTGACGCTGCGAGGGTGCGCGTTAAATATCAATGACCAAGAGACCCGAGGGGTTGCTTTAGCCGTGCGAATCATGCCGCCGGATCTCACCGTTGCAACTTACATTTTCTGACCTTTCCAGCCTTTCCCGAACGAGAAATGTTACTTTTTTTCGACTGAAACTTGAACGAAAAAACGAGGCTTTATCAAGTAACGGAAAGTTGAAGGAGACAATTTTTTATCGGCAAATTTAATAATAGAATTTGGAAAGTTTATCTGGAATACGATTTCATTGATTTACTAAATTATTTGAAATTATATTTAGATTAATAATAAGAGTTTTAAAAATGTAAGAAATTACAAAAATCTACAAAAGGGATAGAAAACAGCGATGAATTATGTGCTATGTAATTTATACAATCGCTCATTTTTGTCATGAAAATCTCCGTCTTTCCCAAGTTTTCCAATTGTCCAGGTTGCGCGGCAACCGCGAGAAAAAACTGAATTACGTGTTTTGATTGGTTCGGAAGGAAAAAAATCTCAGTCCACAGAATCCTGTGTATTCGAATGAGAAAATGACGAGGATTCGACGAGGGATCGGGATTAAATCAAACTTTTGTTTACGGGGTTTGGGGGCTCGGAGTAATGAGAGCGCGACCCAAATATTCCGGAGCGAGGATAAAAACGAGCCGGCCAAGGTTTTGCGAGAATTGATCGCGTGGAAAGCGCCGTTCATAATTCCCAAGTTCTGAAAGGAAAACACACACATGACAAACACTTAAAACGTCTCTTGGCTCGAGCAGCACTTTGGACGACATTACGGACTTTGTCGGAGTTTCGGCAAGATTTACGAAGTCGTAGCCGCAGTTTGTCGCAGTACAACACGCCCCCGCGAAAGAGAGAAAAAAGGCTGTCTTGACTCTCGCCAAGTATCAAATTGATCGTCCCAAACTACGGATCTGGGCGGGAAAAACCGGATAAAGCTTGTAAGTCGGGCACATTACAGCGCCGGAATGTTCTCCGGGAATTCGTAAAACGCGGCCGTACTTTTGTTTGTTTCGCCACTCGAAAGGGCGTTAATAAAATCTTGCTCCTATAAAGAAGAGCTCCTTGAACAATAATTACATTTTTTTCAAAAATGCTTTGAAATGTTACAAGAACTTTCGAGGTATTGACCATTTCGAAAGTTTTAGTGGCATGAGAAACTCAAAAACTAAGGCATTTTTTAATCCTTTTAATTACTCAATTCGTGCAGTTTTTTTACGTTTAAAAATATGAAATTAAGATACAAATTTGGGCTCGAGTTGATTGGTTTTTTAACATTAAAATTTGTGTTTTTCATGATAAATTGAGGTTTTATATTATCAAAGTCTTTATTAAGCTTTGAAAATCACGTTCACTAATTTCGAATATTTTAATTGAATACTTTTATAAATTGTTAGATTTTTCAAGAAATGCCAAAAAAATGTCTGGAGATTTTTTCTTTACTTTCGTTTATTTCGCCACTCGAAAAAGCGTTGATAAAATCTTGCTCCCATAAAGAAAAGCCCTTCAGGCAATAATTTAATTTTTTCCAAAAATGATTCGAAATATTACAAGAACTTTCGAGGTATTGACCATTTCGAAAGTTTCATTGGCATGAGAAACTCAAAAACGAAGGCATTTTTAAATCCTTTCAATTTTGCAATTCGTGCCGTTTTTACATTTAAAAATATGAAATTAAGATACAAATTTGGGCTCGAGTTGATTGATTTTGAAACATTAACATTTTTGGTTTTCATGATAAATTGAGGTTTTATGTTACCAAAGTCTTTATTATGCTTTGAAAATCATGTTCACTAATTTCGAATATTTTAATTGAATACTTTTACAAATTGTTAGATTTTGCAAGAAATGCCCAAAAAATGTCTGGAGATTTTTTCTTTACTTTCGTTCATTTCGCCACTCGGAAAGGCGTTGATAAAATCTTGCTCCCATAAAGAAAAGCCCTTTAGGCAATAATTTAATTTTTTTCAAAAATGATTCGAAATATTACAAGAACTTTCGAGGTATTGACCATTTTGAAAGTTTTATTCAAATTTAAATTATCCAATTCGTTCATTTTTTTTACGTTTAAAAATATGAAATTAAGAAAAAAGGGACTTCCAAAACTCTTTATTGTTTCGAACAACTTTGAAATGTCGTATATAGTAATTAAATACTTCGAAATAATTGCTAAATTTCTAAAAACCATCTAGGTACCTGCTTCTTTTCTTTTCCACGAGGCATATTTTCATAAACATCGCACGAGAAGGAAATTGATGAGAAAACATCACGCGTTAATGAATAATGTTATCCCAAGTCACTTGCAGCCCCTTACTTCGAAAAGCCATTTGCATATTTTACGCGAATTATGTATTCATTATTCCGAAGTCTTCGGGGCCGTGGCACGGAAAAATAGTGGTCAGGGAAAACGTGGCCAGCGTCAAGTGACCCATATCGCAGCTTTTTTTCATTCACGAAACTCCAGAGCGCGGTCCCAGCTTTCGTCCGTCTCCCGGGCCGTCGATCGAATGAGAACAACCGCGATTCATTACGAAATCTCGCGTGTAATACCGGACAGTAGAGACCTTGGCCATTGTCGGCGTTGTCCGATAACTGCTGCTCGTGGCACAGCATGGGATATACGAGGGTCAGAGCCACTCTGAACATGGCACCGCTTCGAGAAAAATGCCGTTCATCGAGAATATAATTGTTCCCCCGATAACGGCGCACGGGCAACTAGTTTTAAGCAGAGAAGGTTCTCGCAGGTGTCGCGATAACGAGACGCAACATTAGACGAGGTTTGTCACTGCTCTTATCTCGCTAGGAAAATACCCCGGCGGAGATAACCGCCTCTCCCGTGTTACCGCGCCAAATTACAATAAACGTCGCAATTTTTGCGAGCCTCGGGAGCCGAATTTCCGCTCTTTTGTTTTATTACCGGGCCGCCACTTTTATTTCCATGCGAAATTGTACGGCTGAAGCCGGGGTTTACAGGCGAAATGGGATTTTTTTGTGACCGTGAATAATCTTTCCTGATTTTGCAGTTTTCAATGTTGATTCACCGGCCGTTTTTAGCGGATTAATTAATTGGTAGATTACTTTTTGTAACGTTGGAATTATGACTTGGACATTTGAAAGGTTTATTCGATCAATTTATATAAATTTCGGCGATGTGTTCAGTTCATATTGGAGAAAATTTTAGCGATGTTAGAAAAACTTTTATATTTTGTGAAATTATCAAAATTGTTACGGAAAACGAAATGTTGCAAATAATTATAAAATTGTACAAAAACTTACGAAAAACATTAAAAAGTATGAAAAATTCAAAAACTGCAATTACTTTTTGTCCTTTTTTCTGCTTTTTGAATTTGTGTGGTTTAAAAAAATCGACACTTTTACAAAAAGCTACAAAAAACGGAAAAATTAGGCAACAAAATACGATTTTTCACACAAACCAAGAAATATGTACTACAAATAATTATAAAAACTACAAAAACCGTAATGGACTTTCTATTTCTTTTCTGCTTTTATAACTTTTTGTAGTTATTTTCGGTATAAACGAATGACTTGTATTTTTGGCAATTACTCGTAGTTTTTCGTACCGTTTTTTAATGGAAAAAAATCCCCGACTTCTCCCTAACTTTCCCAGATTTCCCAGTTTTTCCAGGTCACGTAAAACCCCGAATTAGTGCATTACATGCAAGTTTATTTTGTGCGTCTCGTGTAAACGAAATGGAGGCCACGAAAGCCATCCAATTAAGCTTTTCAATAAACGCAGAGTGCCAAAATAAGAAAATAAAAATACAAGTTTTCACGAAAACCACTGCAAACTACAAACAATAAAAAAATACCAAAAACCTTAATGGATTTTTCGTCACCTTTTGCAGTTACTCGTAAAATTTCGTCATTTTCACCAAAAACGAACTTCTCTTCGATAATTTTTAATTTTTCCAATTAAAAAAATACTCGAATTTTCCCCAACTTTTCCGACTCTAAAATTCCTTCGAGGGAAAATTCCGCCACTCAGATCTGAGTGAGTTTTTCACTCTTATCGAATGAAATTTCCCTCGAAGGAATTTAAGGATTTTCCCGGTTTTCCGGGAAGCCCTGAATTAGTGCATTACATGCACGTTTATTTTACGCGTCTCGTGTAAACGAAATGGAGGCCACGAAGCCATCCAATTGGGCTTTTCAATAAAACACAGAGTGCTCGGATCGAATTCGCAATATTGGTACGCGTCTAGTGCAATATGAAACCGAGAAGAGCCCACTACACAATTGTTCCCCGCCGGGATATCTGAATTACGAAGCCTCGCGTCGGGCAGTTTTCACATTTTCTCAAACTGTATCAAATTCTCGAAAAAAGCATTCAACGGATGGAAAAAATGCAAAATGCATAACGCGGCCTGACAAAAGCCGCTCGGCGATTGTCATTCAAACGAGCCGGCGAAGGGAAAAAGGTGAAAAACATTGTTCGGCGGATCGAGCGTCAATCGAGTTAGTAATCGCAAGCGAGTCCCGGGCCGACACAAAGCACCGAGTATCTTCCCGCGATCTTTCAGCGAACATCACGGCGAGGACTTTGAATGCAATCGCGTAATTGTAGGGAAGCTGGAAGCCAGCCAGAGTCATGAATATCGAGCCCTGATGAATTGATTCTCGTCTGGGTATAAAAATTGGGGAAAAGAGGACAAGGAAATAAAGGCCCGACGCTCGGAAGGCACAAAATAACCCTTTTCTAGCACTGCGAATTTGAATTTATAAGTTACCACGAAAAGCTGTTTTAATTACTTGGCTTTTTTTCGCTCTTCTCCCTGGAAAATCGTTCGGAATTTATAGGTAAAATAATCTGACTTTTCTGGGTTTTCCAGCCGGTAAATGGGATTTTTCTCGGACTGTAGGCTTTGTTGAAAAATAATCCTGAACTTGAATAGACATTAATTAAGGAAATTAACAAAAAGTAACAAAAAAAAAACAAAAAAAAATCACGATAAACTTTGGATACTTACAAAGAATTTAAAAAAACTATGACAGACATTTTGCAATCTTCATCAGTTTTTTAGTTATTTTTAAAATTTTGTGGTTCTTAAAAAGCATTGCATTTCTTGTGCTTAGTCTTTGTAACTTTTTTTAATACTCCATAGCTTTTTGAATCTTTTCGTGTTTCTTGTAATTTCGAAAATGTTTTTTCGATGAAAAAACCATGAACATTCAATCACGAAAAATTTTCCTGATTTTTCCAGGTTTTCCATTTCTCCAATTTGGTTCAATTATCAACTTTTAAATGAATTGCGCCATAAAAACAAAAAGCAAACACGTTATCGAAAATCAATCAATTTCGTGATACAAACATTACTTTTGCTGAAGATATGGCAAATTTCAATGCGAAATCTACGGTTTTATGTTTTATGAAAGTGTATGTCGATTCGTTTTTAATTAAAATTCGCATTTCTAATGAAACTTGCATTTTAATTAAAGTTTAAAATTACGAAAAAAGGTCACCGTAATTTTAAGCATCAAAAGTGCATTTCTCATCTCTATTTCAACGGAATATTCAGGTATTCGTTTCGTCAAATTCGCAGCCTAATGAGAAGACAAAAAATAGTGTCCAACTTTTTACAAAAAAATCTTTTCACAGCACAAAAAAAACCCACAAATAACCACGAACAATTATAAAAAATTACAAAAAATTTTAAAATCATGCAAAACCTGATAAAGAATCACCAAAACTTGAGAAAAATTGAAAACCCTACAGAAAAAGTTTGCAGTTCTTTAAAGAAAAGAAATCAATAATTCAATCTGAAAAAATTGTTCATTTCTTCAACTTTGTTGAATTATTAATGTCCAAATAAATTATGCTGTATAAAAGCCAAAAGCATTATTCAACATATCAAAAATGAATCAATCACGTAAGAACAAACACGTATCTCCATCAATTTTTTTTTTATCTATGAAATTTCAATGCAAAGTGCATTAAAATTCGTTTTAATCAAAGTCAGCATTCTAATAAAAATTAAAAATGAGAGAAAAATCCGCATAAAAAGGCATTTTTCATCTCAATTTAAGGTGGATCGATACTTTAATGCAAGGGTGAATTAGAAAAAATATTTTTAACGCAACGTCATTAATTACATTTAATATGCCAGTATA
>JABFQM010003993.1:0-10407 GCA_022816865.1 Zelostemma sp. ZL-2020
TTGCTCTTCGACTTATAATCGCGGGGCTACAAAATGACCTTTGATAAAGCCATTTCTAGCACAACTTGATGGCCCGTTTATTAATAAATTCGTAAAAAATCTCACCAATAATTGTCCGTCCATGTTTACACACTTGACGTGGATTCTGATGACGTTTAGACTTAAGTCCCGTTCTCAACGTGCAAAGTCTTTTAACCCACTTGCAAAAAACGATTTTAATTGTTTGGATAGAAATATAAGTAATTGATTTCGTTTGGCGAAATTAAATTTCAGGCTACAATAAAAGGAATGATAGAAAATAATGGAAATGTGGATTTCGCAAAATTTTCAAGTTTCGTGCGTTTGAACTTGAAGCGGGGGCGCGCATGCGCATTGCGCAAGAAAGCGTGCTCCAAAGAAGCCGCCACAAAACATCGTATATCGTGCCAAAAAAGATCCGTTTAGGAAAATAGCAAATAATTAATAAATCCCCGAAGATGGAGAACATTCAGCAAACTAGAATTACGGACTTCGAAGACGAAGAAGAAGTGAAACATTTCCTCAGAATCGTCGCAGCGTTCAAACATTACAAGTAATTATTTTCTTACTCTTCCGACTTTTTTCGTATTCGTTTTAACCCCTAATTCGATAATAACTTTGTTTTCTCATGGCGGTCCATTGACTCATGAGAAACAAGTTGAGAAAGATACTCCGGAACTGGAAAAAACAATCGATGAAAAGCGGAATAAAACATTTCGAAAACCGAAATTTCTACTTCGATCGATGTGTTTGAAAACATTTTTTGATCGTGCAAATTTTTTAAATTCCGTTCTCCATGTTTTTCAGGCCTCTAGCATTGCTGCGAGTAAAACAAACGAAAAGTTATTTCCTGTCCCTTCCGGCTCATCATCAGAAACTGCTGAACAAGTACCTCGATCACTTGAACGAAGTGAAGCGCTGCATCGAAAGCAATGACAATATCATAAAGCTCTTTATAAAAGATGGGGCACACATTTTCGAGAACGTAAATCCTCCGGATGCACAGATCGAAAATGTAAGAACAATCGTCGCTTCGATTGGGAAATAATTAACGATGTTATCTTCAATTTTATTTTTATTTCTTGTAATTGTTTGTTTTTTTGTAGACCGTGAGCCGACCCGTGATGCAGGACCAAGAAAAAGTTCAGGCGGTACTCAAGCAACTGGTTCGAGACTGGAGCGTGGAAGGAACTGAAGAACGCAACACTTGTTATCAACCCATAATAGATGAAATCGTCAGACAATTTCCTTTGGACAATTGGTACTGGAATGATTCCATTTAATGAAATGGAAAATTGTGTTAACTGGAGATGGGATTTTCAATTTTAGTTTGAGGGCAGGAGTTAAAGTTTTAGTACCTGGAGCTGGCTTAGGGAGACTTGCATTTGAAATCGCTCGGCGTGGTTACATGTGCCAAGGAAACGAATTTTCTCTCTTCATGCTGGTAGCATCGCACTTCGTATTGAACAAGTACGCTCGACGAGTTATCTTCATTTTCCTGTATTCAAAACTTTGAGTTGTTGCTCATCTTCATTGTCTTTTTGAATATAGATGTAGAGGAATAGATTCGTACCAGGTGCACCCCTGGGTACACCAATACATGAACAATCTGAAACAGGAGCATCAAACAATGTCCGTGCCCTTCCCCGATGTCAACCCGAGTGACCTCCCTGAAAATGCGCAGTTCTCTATGGCTGCTGGAGATTTCCTAGAAGTAATTTTGCAATTTTGAATGATTTTGATAATCCAGAGGTTTCGAATTTCTAATTGCATTTATGTAACAGGTTTATACGGAAGAGAGCTATTGGGAGTGTGTAGCGACTTGCTTTTTTATCGACTGCGCGAATAACATTGTCCAATTTATCGAAACTATTTACAAGATATTGAAACCCGGAGGAATCTGGGTAAATCTTGGGCCGTTGTTGTACCATTTCAGTGACATGCCAAGCGAAGACTCCATCGAGCCAAGTTACGAAGCTGTTCGCGAAGTTATTCAGGGATTAGGTTTCCACATAGAGGTAAAAGAAGAATCAATTCGAAATATTCACATTGGCTTATGGTTTTTTTCTTTTTTCAGAATGAAGACACGGGCGTCAAGACGCGGTACGCGCAAAATGTAAATAGTATGTTGCAATGCGAGTACAACAGTGTTTTCTTCGTCTGTAGAAAACCAATAAGGCCATTCGAAAGAAGCGATTACAGAAACGGCAGCAACAGCAACGGAATGTATGAGCAGGAACATTAACCGTGACAGAGTAAATTGCTTTTTTTCTGGATACAGAGTCAATATAATGTAAAATTTACATGAAAAAGTATCTTTTTTTCAAAATAGCTGTTAACAAATAATATCGAGTTAGAATTGTTCGTCAATGATAAACGAACGATGTAATTCTATTTTTCATATTTCACTATCGGCAATTATAATTGCAGAGGGAAACATGTTCAAACCTCGTAAAGTTACGACAGCGATGAACTCTATGAAGCATTCGGTTTTATGAATGTTCTTAAAATATGAGATATGTGATTTAGCATAATAATTAACTTGCAACTACTCAAATAGATGCTTTGTTACAAGGAAAAATGTAGTAGCTGGCAACTAATGCTCATCACTTGTTTTTGCATATATTTAGTTATCTTTGAAACTGTAAAATACCTTTTTCATAAATGGAGTAGGTTGACGATAAATCTGCAACATTATTTTTGTAACAACTTAATTTTTTGTAAGTTCGTTGATTTAAAAAGAAAGAGAATTAATAAGTATGTGAATAGCGATTTCATGTACACGATATAACTGAATATCACACAATTTAGACACTGTTTTCTACACATTTGTGAATTGGATACAATAAATATGAAAAATTCAATACTAACAATTTTGTAGAAACACTTGAAAAGTGACTTTTTATAATTTCTTTTTATTTCTTATAAAATAATTAAGTATCTGCTTTGAAATATGCAGAGATAAGAAATGTAATTGTTCTAATTACATCAGTAAAACAATTAATGTGATAGTATATTTGAAAGAAAATTGAAAGCTTTATAACTATTCTGCTGTGATTACGGGCACAAAGAATAAACCTTTGAGAAACCTGGAAAAAAACTATCAACGACACTTTCTCCACTTAGATAATTTTGCTATCGAATATTAAGATACTATGCCCGAAAGAAAGTAACTAGCGAAGTTATGATTGAGAATTTTCAACTTATAATATTTTTCATAGGCATATCATGACTGACTAAAACTGTTTTTTTGTACAAATCTGCGATAACTTTGACATTTTGTTATGTGTGAAAAATAAAACCAAGAAACATGTTTACAGCCGTGTTTCATTTGTAGCCTTATTTATATTTAAGAACTTTTATTTATATACTGTACAAAAAGAAGAGCCACTTGACTCGGTTCAATTTGCTGCATTTTGCTGTACGTCAAAAATTGTCGTCGTAACTTTGAAAGCTGTGGCGCAGTGCCGAAATACTGAATAGATAGATTGTACGAAGGAAGCTTGATATCACTGTCGAGTCCCAGTTGTTTCGCCGATAAAATTTGCTGCAATATTATACTGTATTAATTTTCTCGTGCTGAAAGAAAGTGCAATTGTTTAGTTCCAGTTACTTACATTCACTACGTCTTGCGTTATTCTGTCCAGGTCGTACAAATAATTGGTAGACAACAGTGGCGGCTAAAAAAAAATTAACATTAATTTCAATCGATTTCATGGAAACCCAATTTTACAGAAATCAGCGGTTCGTCACGTACACACTGAGTGCTCATGTTGGGTTTAGGAGCTTTCACTTGGTACAGCGAGTTGTAAATTTCATCGAATCTCAGTTCATCTTCAGGCAGCAGAGCGAAGAGCGGCGAGTCCCATCGATTTCTACTGTCCGGCGGTTCGTACCTACAATTTTACCAGTGTTATTTACAATTCGACTTAATTTTTTAATAAGGAATATCACCTCATAACTAAAGCGTCGAAAATTTCTCTAGAATATTGCTCGAGAACTTGTCTTTTTTCGTTTAACAACCAAGCATGTTCTACGGGCGGATCGCAGTGAACCGTGCATTGCGGAGTTTTGTACAATTTCGTCATACAATAAATCTCGTAGCGACATCCTTTGATGTAATTGCTTCCATCGATTATCAATATGTCGTTTACATTCAGCAGTCTTTGGACATTCGATTTCATATCTGCTCGGACGCCTTTCTCCTTTTTCGAATCTGAAATTTGTTAATTTGATTAATATTGTGTTTATTTATTTCGGATGAAAAATACGTTTTCCTACATTTTATAAAAAATTATTCTGCATCATTGCACGAAATAAATTATTTTTAGGTTAGATTGTACTTTTTCGCAAAATTAGGTAAAAACGTGATTTTTTGATGCTTGATTTTCCGGAAAGGGTTTAATTATTCAACTTGTGGTACAAGAATGCTATAGAATTGTGAATTTACCTGCAAAGTACGTATTTTTGTCGAATCCAGCCTTCGTTATTGCATCGATTTCGCTTACAATATCAACTTTTTTGCCTCGTTTATTTTCGAAATATTCTTTCAATTGCAATGTTCTCGTCGTTTTTCCGCTGCACGGTATACCAGTTAAAATTACGAGCGGCATTTTTACAATCCGTTATTTAGTAAAAACACGAGCTTGAAGTAGTAAATATTTACACTATTTTAAATATCCCGTCATATAGAGTTTTTCGTGCGTTCATAGGGAATTTCAGCCTGCTCTTTTGTAACTACACAAAGTAGCGCGAAAATTTGGAAGTAACATTCCGAATTTCGGTCACGTGCCTCTCATTTTCACTCCAAATAACTTGAATAATAAATCTCTTCATTGCATCATCGCATTGTTTCGTAAAAAAATGATTTAAATTGAAACAAACCGAGTTTCGAATTCTTAAATGAACGTATTTCCACCGAGGGAATTGCACTTGTAAAAGCTCTGTTTAAAACCGTTACTCCGCTGATTGAGCCAGCCCATTATCACCTGAAATGCACGAGAAAAGGTCATCCCGATCAAAGACCTCTCCGCTGTCTGCCGCGTTTTATCCGCGCATCCTTTTTCCTGTTTTCGGAGCGCGCGCGCGAGGCGCGAACTCGAAGTGAAAGGCGTCCCCGGCGCAACACGATCTCTTCCCTTTCGTTAAGTTTCTGTTATAATAATGGTGCGAAAACTCGTTACAATTTGTTTCGTGGTGTCGTTGTGCATAATCAAGGGTACTTTTTCGACCCGAGGTAAGTCTCGCGTTACATTTTGTCAATTACTCGAGTTTTATCGCTCGAACATTCACAGCGTTGGTTCGAGTTTTCAAAGTACACCTCGTCTTTGTCCTTTCCTCAAAATCCAGCATACGGTCTATCTTACTCGCTGGACCCTTAGCCTTTACCGTTTCACAGGTCGTTTTTTTTAACAAAACCACGCGACGCAGTTTCTATACAGAGCATTGAACTTTTCGCTGTACATCGCACATCAACTTCCACTTGCATTTTTTCGTAATCGAACTTTCGAGTCGTTACCGTTGACAATTTTTCACGTTACGATAGCATTATCTCGGTAATAGAACGCTGTACATTTTCACAATATTTATAAAGTAGAAAAAAGACTCGAACTTTCTAAATTGTAGCACGTAACTTACGAGATCTGCGCTCGATCCGAAGTGCTTTGAAAAGTTAACGCTTTTTTTACAATGTTTATAATTTTTAGATTCGTTGAGGCCAAAGCATGACAAAGTCGTCGCGTGTTACGTGGCCACTTGGGCAACGTATAGGCCACAAAAAGGATCTTTCAAGGTGGAAGAAGATTTGCGACCGGAGCACTGCACTCATCTCATCTACGCTTTCGCGGGTTTGAACGCGACAAGTTCGACCATAACGAGTCTCGATCCTTGGAGGGACCTGGAAGAAAATTATGGTAATTAACAGCGAATTCAATTCCAAAATCTCTCGACAAGCTCGAAAACTAATTCTTCAATTTTCGCAGGAAAAGATACGTACAGAAAAATGACGGGAATGCGGAATCAGCACCCGAATCTCAAGGTCACTCTGGG
The DNA here is from genome assembly GCA_022816865.1 of Zelostemma sp. ZL-2020. Lineage (NCBI taxonomy): Eukaryota > Metazoa > Arthropoda > Insecta > Hymenoptera > Platygastridae > Zelostemma > Zelostemma sp. ZL-2020. Next base: position 6,067 of record JABFQM010003993.1, read on the forward strand.
AATCGGCGGCTGGAACGAAGGGAGCCTCAATTATTCCGCGATGGCGACATCGCCCACCAGAAGAGGCACTTTCATAGACAGCGTCATTCACTTTCTAAAGTAACAATCCAAATTCTTTTCTCTTCTCGAAGAAAACTCGGAAAATTGTTCATTTCAGAAAGTACAACTTCGATGGTCTCGACCTGGACTGGGAGTTCCCGGGTGCAAGGGGAGGGGCTCCTTACGACATGGAAAACTTTGGCCACCTCGTGAAGGTGCGAGAAGCACATCTCTTTTTTACAAAATAAACGGATTGTCAATTCCTCGATGTAATTTGCAGGAACTTCACGACGCGTTCAAAAACCATGGCTTCATTTTGAGCGCTGCCATCAGCGCGGATAAAGCCACCATTGACAAGGGCTACGACATTCCCGAAATTTCGAAATACTTGAATTACATCCACGTCATGGCTTACGATTACCACGGTGCCTGGGACAAGAAAGTTTTGTCGAACGCGTCTCTCAACTGCGACGACGGACTTTGCGTTGTAATTATTTCAATTCATTATGCTCTACGAATCACACATTAATTACATTTCATGTTTTTAGAAAGAAACCGCGGAATATTTGATAAAGAAAGGCGCCCCGGCTGAGAAGATCGTTCTGGGACTCCCGATGTACGGCAGGACTTTTATTCTTCGCTCATTGCTGAGTTCTTCGGATATGAGTCCCATGGGTGCTCCGGCATTGGACAGAGGTTTCGCAGGACCTTACACTCGAGAAGACGGTTTCATGGGATACAACGAGGTACATTTTCGCAGACTTCTCAGCGCCAGGTTTTTATTCTTTTTATCCATTCGTTTCTTTTTCCCTCGAAGATTTGCAAGGAACTGCTCAACACCACCGTGTGGAGAACTGGATGGGACGAGAAAAGCAGTACCCCTTACGCTGTAAATAATGACAGCGTTGTGGTTTATGACAATCCGAAAAGTTTGACAATAAAGGTATTTTAAATGATGTAAAAGTGTGGATTTTTTGTAAGTTTGATGTTCGATTTCCAGGTCCAATACGTGCTCAAAATGCGGTTTGCAGGGGTGATGATATGGAGTATAGATACCGATGATTTCCGGGGAGATTGCGCGAGTCATCATAATAATGTGTTGGATCCTTTGACGGGAATTGATTATCCGTTGATGAGGACGATTAACATGGCTTTGGCAAGGATGCCAATAAGCGACGAGAATACCGTCAACGAACCATCTTCTACCTGCACATCCTGCCATAATTTCAGCTTAGTTTTGATTGCTTTATTCTTTTTATTTAAATAAAACGCGGTGTAATTTTTATGGAAACGAAACGGGAATTTAGACGCGACAAATGAATATTTACAAGAATGTTGACTGTGAAAGTTGGAATGTTTAGTGATACGGCAAGTGCCAGTTATGAGCATACTATTTTTAAACATTTAAATCTTGGTACCGGAAGAAACGGGTTTCATTATTGTAATCTTTTACTGAAAGAAAATTGTAAAAATGAACTTTTGTAATAAACTAGATTATAAAATTCTACGACTGCGGCAGCGACATGTTTTCTCTTTAATTGTGTTTGTACAATTGCAGCGATTAACGAAGAGACGGTTTGTAATTCTGGTTATTTCTATTGGCTAAATATTCTGCTTTGATTCTTTCTCGATCGCTAGGTTCGGGAAGTTCTGGTTGGATCCCTGCAACAGCTCGCGATCTCGATACAGTGCCCTGATAAAAAATATCATTATTTTTGGTATTTTGAAACATGAAATTATGTCATTAGGAATTACTCACCCAAAATTTCTTACAAGTGGAATAATTTGCGAAATGCATTGCACACATATCGTGCACATAATTATTATCTTTTAAACATTTTAGTGATAATGCGTGTTCCTGCAAAATTTCATAAAACCTTAATGTTTTTTACGTAAATGATTACAAATTGTCTTGGGAGAAATGGAAAAAATAATATAAACGAAAGTTTTACCTTCGTACATGGATTATTTTTTTCAGAATTGTATCTTGAGTCCGGTTTTTGGCTTTTGAAGGGTTTCGTCATTTCATTTTTTTCATTCATATTAGTCAAATTATGTCAATTGAGTCAAATATTGCCTGCATTTCCAACAAGTATAATCGTCTTGTTTTGATTGCAAGTACTTGATCTTTCAATATTTACAAATATTTACGAATAATTTCATCCCACCGCACACGACGCCATTTTTAAATTACAAAACGAAAAAGAGATGGAGATACTTCGAAGAAATTTGTGATGTGTGTGACAGTGACAGAGGACAGAACATCGATCATGTTCTCTCTCTTAAAACACCAACGTCCAGCTGATCCAGCGTAACGACCTTCACTGTTTACAACTGTGTACACTGTGTACCCACCGTAATCATATCGAGATCTTGTAGTAGCGGTTCATGTGTATGATTTTATTTTAGGCAGCTACGTGATGACAGCAGACACAAAAAACCCGAAAATATTTAGTACAATAAAACCATAAAAGAACTCGCGTTGTCAAATACATACATCACAGACATAATACATAATTAAGTGAGACCACGAGGCATATTAAATTAGTTAGAATCGGGATTAACAATCTTTTTTTTTTTCGTTTCCATTGAGAGTGAGCGTGTTTATTATAACACTCCAGACCCCGAAGTTTAGTTTACAACACTCGATATAATCAGAATCAGCATGGATTCTCTGAATGTCTTAAACGATGATTGTTTAATAGAAATTTTTCAATACTTCGTAACGCCGATGGATCATCTTCACGTCAGTAGAGGTAAACATTCCAATCACTCAAAAAATTGTAACTATAATACATGTAAATGCAACGATCGAAACTGAACCAGATTTGATTGCGTTTTTCTTTAAGTTTGCAAACGATGGAAATTCTTGTTCGAGGAAAATTGCTTGAAACAAAAGCAAGATCTTCGGGTTATAGTGTACTATCGCAATATAGTTATGGAAGGTTCCAAAAACAAATCGCGTCAAAAGATGGCTTTTCGAGACTTTCATCAAATATTAAAAATGTATGGATCGTCAATGGAAGAAGTCGAGATGGACCTCTATCATATGGATCATCATTACTTGAGGCCAGTGGGATTCGAGGATGACCCGATGTACGATGACCAATTAACTATTAAGGATATTGATCCCATTTCTCTTGTTTTCAATGGCAAACATAAGTACATCATGTATGGTGCAGATCTTTTAAAAATGATTCAAATATTTGTACATCGTCTGTTTTCCGTGAAAACGATCAGGTTAGACCTTCCTTATCAAGACTTTTGTGTGTTAACTTTGATCGGATGTTGCCTTAACAAAATGAAAGGACTGCAACATTTGAGGTTATGTGGCAATTTCAGTGACGGTGGATATCAGTTTCTTGATAAGATGAGGACAGAAATTGCAATTCAAGTTGATTCGGAGTACGATTGATTTAGATATCAACGAATAACGTGCTCAAAAATATATTAAAAGTTAATAATATTTTATTGTAAATTAATCTTTAATTATAACTTATTAAAACACGATTTTCATAAACGGCGTAACGAGTAAAAGTTTCGGCGAGGCAATTGTCGACGAATGACGCGTCTCGAAAATTTTGTTGAATTTAACAGAATTCAGAAATAAATTGTTGAATTCCACTGCAAACGGGAAAATATAGGAGTGCATTGAGAAGCCTTTGCCTTCGAATACAAAATCTCAATACTACTGAGCGGTATTGAATTGTATAGTTCGGCATGGCGATCCAACAGCTCTCAAGAGTATAGAAATCGTTGGTTGATCCTATACTCTGTGGAGACATAGAAAACCATGACTAATAGTGAACTTGAAATCAAATTACACATGTGAACTGTAGTGATCACCAGCATTACCGAAATTATCGGTATAATTTAAATAATGGAATTCAAAAAAATCGAAATCGTTGCTATTTTCAAGATTTGATTTTTTCCTTTTTTTTATTTTTATTTTAACATTTTTCTTTTTGCAACGAAGATTCAGACCCCTTTTCTAACTTCAGATCTCAAATCACATTGATACTCATTATAAACTCATTTTTGTTTTTCCGCAACGAAGATTCGAACCCGAGACCCAGTCCGCCGTCTCGGGTTCGGAATCACTAGTCGCGTGCGCTACCTATTGCGCCATGGTCCCTGAGCAAGAGCGGAACGTTAATACTGGGTACATATGCCTCGCCACAAACACTCGCGGACTAATGAAAATTTTCGTACGGAATCGTATTATTTTACGTCGGAAAATACATTTTTTGCAAAAAGATCACGTAGCCTAACGTTAAGTGACGACATTGCGCATTGTCCGCG
>JABFQM010003994.1:0-10406 GCA_022816865.1 Zelostemma sp. ZL-2020
AATAAACATTTTTCTTTTAAAAAACTGTTAAAATTTTCAATTGTTCGTTACGAGCATTTTTGCACAATTTTTTCAGTGGCTTATTTTTTTTTCGTGAAGAAGAAGATGTTGTTAAATAAATTATACTGGCATATTAAATGTAATTAATGACGTTGCGTTATAAATATTTTTTCTAATTCACCCTTGCATTAAAGTATCGATCCACCTTAACGGGGAGAAATAGTTTGAGTTGCTGAAATGAAATTAAGACTTGCATAATTATTTTCGAATACTTAAAGGATACTAAACATTGAGAAAGATTGGAAATTTTAAGGGGTGGAGAAAAATGAAGGATTTTCTGTTGAATAAAAGTTGTTTATCGCTCGAAAAAACGTTGGTGGAATTATTTTTACGATTATTTAGATAATTAGTTTTTTAATCCTGATTGCGGAAATTCCGCAGAGGGAATTTATATTTATTTTGGAACAAATAGTTTTAATCGAAATAGGACGATTTGCATTTTCGCAAAAAGGACTACAAATTATTGCAGCTTTTTTAGAATTAAGGCTGTTTTTATGACTGAAATGATTCGATAGTTTTCAATGGACAATGGGGGGAAAAAAATTACACTCGTTTCTTCGCATTCAAATAAAATGTCCAGATGGGGTCGGCATTGAATTTCTTCGGCAGATGTCGATCCTTTGAGCGAGGTGAAAAGACGTTTTACGACTTAACCGAATTTTCGAGAATTTCCTTTTAAAGGAATGTTGATGTGTTTTTTATGTCCCTGAAAAGTTGTGACAGATAAGTGCATTCATTATCGACCATTCTACGTTTTTAAAAGCAGAGAAATGTCTTGTTTTCTTTTTCCTTTTTCGGACGAAAGATCATGACGTTTTTGTTGCTCGAGTCAACAGCGGGAAACCATTGATAGATTTTTCTCATATTGCTGTCAACGCGAGAGAAAAAAGCGAAAATTCAAAATTGTCAGGGGAATAAATGTGTCGAGCTGTGCAATATCGGTACGGCCTGGCTTTGACAGCATTTCTTGACGCTCGTTACGCTCGGCAAATTGCCCATAAAACACGCCAGCAAAACCTCTTGCTCCGGCTGTTAAAGGGTTTTCATGCTTTTCCTATGAATCATTTCTCGAACCAAATAATCTTTCCGCGAAAAAATTTTTGTTGCGTCCGCAATTTACGAACGAAAGTGAAACTAAGCGATTTTTTTTGCGAACGGAAGGACATTGCCGATCAGAAACGTCGCAATTCCGGTAATTCTTTTTTCGTGCCAAAAATTCTTCTTTCAATTTTCAACATTTGAGGTTTGAACACAAAGTTAGGAATTTTATGCTGAAGCATGAATGTTTTTTCAGTGTTAACAATCTTATAAAAAATTAAAAAGAAACGAAATTTCGAGTAGCGCGTATTATCTTTCAGAATAATTGAGTTACGCGTTTGTATTCTACCTAATTTTTTCATTTTAAACGCGCACCGAAGCGTCAAGTTTTCCCAAATAATGGTTTGGTCGGAGAAACTGAGAAGCTTCTGGGAAGCATCGGTAGTAACTTCAAGACGCACTGAATTATTATCACGTTGTACGTAAGTTCTGGGCGTCTGACGTGATCCATTATTTGTTTGATATCCAATCCCTTGAGGTGCAGCCGCGTTTAACATCACACGAAACTTGAACTAAGGAAAAGCCTCCCGCACCGGAAACTCCATGGAAACTTGCCTCGGAGTTGAAGCTCGACGGAAATTTGCCACTCGTTTGGCTCGATATGCCCTAGAGCTTTGGAACTAAATGTTTCCAGACCGACCAACTCGACTCCGTAATTCTTCAAACGTTGCGTCTACAATTATAGAAGCAAAAACGAAAAAAGAAAAGCCTTTAATTCCTTTGTCCGAAAGTTCATCAAGAAATGTAGAAATCGAGAAAGTTCAGGCCCGAGCGTCGAAGTTGCAGCAACGAAAATATCTGTGCAACATCGTCATTAGCGATAGTTCCGTTTGAGTTTCACGAGCTCCGCTGGTAACTACTTTCGTAGATTCACAAGCAGCGTTTGAAATTCCGGCCTTAAGCTCTTTCGAAAACTTGAAGCCTTTAACAGCGAAAGATTTGCATTATGGCTAACGCCCATGGCACTTGCATTCTATATGTACTGCATCTACGCGGAAGTAATGGGATGTACTCTCGGATTAATGGTTCGTAAAGCTATACGCGTCTCGGAGCCTCATCTCCGAGACAACACATCTCGAGCTTCTGTGTTTGACAGGGGAACGAGAAACAGGACGGGAATTTATCGCCGAAATATTTTGACGCTTTTCCGTTTCGTTTTAAAGTTCTTTCCTTTCCATTACATTCGGACAGTTTTCTTCTCTGATAATGAATTTTCGCTCCTCTCCGCGAAAGTCTTAATTTCAGTTCGACATCGAAGAAAGTTCATATCGATGAGAGGAAATTACGAAAGTAATATCGGGAGCTCGCGATATTGTCGTGAAATTCAAAGGTTCTGACATTTTTACGGCGCTCGACGTCCGCAGGGACTCGTATAAAAATAAACGACACGAAAATAATCGCTCAAATGGATTGTCGAATGAGAAAATGATCCTTTCATGAATACATTTTATTCTTCGTTTCGTCGTTTTATCATGCGAAAATTACGTTTTGCCAATGCCGAACTTTTCTTTTGTTTCAGGTGAGTCTGCTCTTTGCTCTTCGGTAAAAACGTCGAATGTCTGAGTAAATATCGATAGGTAAGTGGAAACGATATTACGTCCAATCAGGTGAACATCGAATTGACATTCTGATAAGCTGAGTACTCTGATAAAATTACCCGGATTTTCGGATAATTTATTCTACAAATATTTATTTTTCTTACTCCCTTGATATTTTTTTAATGAATATAAGGAGATTACATTGACAATCGTTCTTTACGTAGCAAATATTTGTTGATCATTTCGAAATAAGGATCAATTTATGACAAAGCGGCAGCGAAAAGTTGTGTCTTGTTAATATAGAGAGAACTATTGAAAAGTCTAGAATACGGGCTGAAAAATGAGCATTTTCTTGACAGTAACTCGAAGAGATTGTTATCGCACGACTAAAGCTTTTTTTCAAACTCAAGCAGCAAGGATCTCTATAATGACGAAGCTCGCAATCTTTTTCTTGTCTGCCGTATTGTATAACAAATGTAAAATATGAGCGAGTTTTTCCCGATACTTCCAACGTGGATGTACGGCGAGGTATTTTTCCCTTTCGCAATTTTCCTCCCTTGTTATACATTGTTTTTATATTTCACGAAGAAAGAGCGATCTCTGGCAAATCTGATGATTTTTCGTCATTTCCCGACGCATCGGTGGAGCGTCATACATTTCCTCGTTCATCCATCCTGCCTTTTTTATTCGCCCGGGACAATAACAGATTCGCGTTCACGTGTAATTCAGAGATATGTTGGCCAATATAAATGATGATGAATACGAAATGCTCGAGCATTTTTGCGGGCGCAAGACATTACGGAAATGAAATGGTAGAAAATTTATCTCGCGCTTCCTGAATGCGTAAAGCGCTGATGAGAAAAGAGTTTTCTTGACTCGTGAAATGTCTTCTTGTTTTCGTGTTTGCGCGGCGATAATTCTGCTTTCAAATGCTCCCAGGGAAAAGAAAATTAAAGACAATCATCATCCCTTGCGATGCAACAGGGAAACATCTCGACGCTTTTTCGCGCATCAGAAATTTAACGGGATAATTTTAAAACCAATTTCGCTGGCTGCGCCAACAGATTTATTAACGAGACTGCTCCCATCAGCGCGTCAAAGATGGCATGAAAAATTGATTACACCGGGGATCAAACAAAGGAAACGATCAAACATGTATCCCGTTGTACGAGCCTCGTGCGTTGGTAAAGAGACCACATCCGGAACGGAGATTCACTGATCGGGTTACGACGTCAAAGAAAATGGTCTTTCGCTTTCGAAGCATTTTCTAGTATAAAATAAAGCATCGGCAATTCCATATTTTCCATTCTTATCGAACAAAATAAAGCCGAAGGGAAGAAAAAAGTAAATCCCCGTGAACGTAAGGCAAAATGTTAAATTTTTCACATGAAAAACTCATCAAAGCGCGGTCTTTTAACGACGTAGCTGTAGCGAATTTCCCGAATCGACCTTTCGAGCTCGGAAAATATATTTCCCAAAGTGCCGGGAGGCATCGACCTCTGGGTCGCCCGGGATCGATATCTTCGGCCTCTTTTTCCCTTCGAGCAAGCGGATGCCACGGTCGTGGTTTCATGAAAAGAGGTATACCCGGGAGATTTCCATTTTTCTCGAAACCCGTTAAAATTGTTTATTCTCTTGCGCGCCCACGTCGATTCACCCTGACGTGTACGAGCTTGCAGCCGCTCTTGGGATACATGAAAGATGAATTATTCCGCCGCACGAGGCGATTTCTTTTAGCCTCGCTCTTTCCCGCGATTTGCATTTTTCCGGCAAAAAAGGCCAAAGGTTGGGTAATCGTTCGCGAGTGGCTCTTTTTGGGCGAGAAATATTGCACCGGCTCCAAAATCAGCACGAAGCGCGTAGTTTGTTATTTCAACGAAGTGTAGCGCTTTCCAGAAAATCTTTCTCCCCTGGTACGCTGTCAAAAGTGTAGCGGAAAAGGCGGTATTAGGCGGTCGACGGGAAGTTTTAATCGGCTGTACAAGCAGAGGATGAGGCGGAAAGCCGGATCGTGCGGCTTCCCTCTCTGCGGCCATCGCGTAAATCCGCCCCGACCGCGTTCTCGGTTTACTACTTTTTATTTGGAGAAGAGCGGTGCCTGCCGCGCACAGCCGCCAGAGATTTTCCCGGGGAGCGGAAGGGCTTGCCAGAAAAAAATATGAAAGCACGCGCCTTTTTGAAATGACCCCTTTGAATTCGCCCCGGGAAATGAAACGAGGAGAGAGAAAAAAAAGCTCTGACATAATTGCACGCGCAGTAGGACGGAAAAATTAAGTAGTAGAAAATCGCGCGAGCTCGTCGCTTTAAATTAAAACGAATGGCCCTCTTTGTCCGAACGCAATTAGCACCGAGTTGCGCCGAAAATCCCCGGTTGTCCTCGTCGTTGCTTTAATCGCGGATTTAACCGGAGTCGCATTTCTTGCGCGGGAAGTAGTGCGTAAAAGGTAACTTTAACCCCGTGTCGTGTTTGCGCAATACTGTCGGATTACACGTAACATCGTTGCGTCATAATGTCGCAAACGAACGAAATGTAAGGCGCCGTCGTCACTAACTCTTCACGCGGGGGAAACAACGCGACGGATCTTGCAGCGGAGGAAGCCACGAGAGCGAGTATTTGTCAACTGCACCGGCGGCACAGCCGAAACGGAACGCGACGTGTTTGCCCGAGCCCTCTGAGTCTGTTGTAAATATAGAACTGGAAACGTGGAATTAATTAATAGCTTCAATTAGACCAACGGGAAGTCGATTAAAATACGCTCCCTCGAATTTTCAACTTTGGGGCTGATCGATGTTTTTCTCCGCGTTTCAACAACGCGAAATGTTGATGCGGTTTTATCGCTATCGGAGGCTTTGGAATGAAATTGGAAGTCTTTTGTTTGCCTTGAAAACGTGGCGCGAAAGTCTCCTCGAAATCGCCGCTTCTCGCTGTTTCGTTTTGTTTCCGAGTCGAGTATGTAATGGATGGAAATTCAGGCACTTTCGTTTCTCGCTCTCTTCTCTATCGGCGTTTTACTAAATTGCTCTTCTACCGTAATGGACTTTTGGAAAGACGCGGACAATTCTAAGCGACAGTGCTTTGGAAAAGGCGACTCTCCGTGAGATTAATGGACGTTCGCACTTGCGAGTTTGCCCCGTGCAGCTAAGGAGACGAGGGATGACGCGCCGGAGGGAGAACGGCTTTTTTTGGGCGATGATTAACAATGGTGGCTGATTATTTATGAATCGCAGGCTGCAGGGGGCGTGGGCGTGGCTCCAATTAAACTATTAATTCCCGCGTTAAGGGAACAGTAGGAGTTTGGCGAAGTCATTGTTTAGAAATGTCGCTTCATTATTTCTATGCTTTTCTCATTTCCTCGCGTTTTCAAACACGACAATATAAAAGCTAACGAAGTTTGAATTCTTCGCGATCTTTTTACAGGAAATCTGAGCAAATTTGAATGGTTGGGGTTATATTGATTAATGATTTTATTTTTGGAAAAAGACGACTCGATATCCAGAAAAACAGAGTCCATTTTAATTGATAAAAATTATTGGCACTGTGTAAAAAGTTTGAAAAGTTAGGGAATTATGAGTAGAACTTGAAGTGGCGTAAAGTTTCATCCCACAAAGTACCAAATTTATAACGATTCGGCCGATGGCAAAATCGTTATAAATAATGATATCGGTGGGAGCCAAGCTGATAAGTAAATCAGCATAACGACAGTTCCTTCCTTCTCAGCAAGCTTGCTCATTAACGAAGTTCCCGTTTTCCAGCTGCAACTCGCGTCACTTCCTTCTCCATCCGCCCCGTAATGGGGAAATAAGTTCTTACAAATCCCGGTATCAAAGGTAATTATCCCCCAACCAGTCTCCGCTATCTGGAAAACACGATTTCGGCGCAGCATTAAGCGTTTACACGAGACCGACCGCGTATTACAATCCCATGAAAATGGCGACTGCCCCGCGAGCTTAATTTCAATTCCCTAATGAGATCATTCGAATCCGACGCATTTTCCCAACAGCGCTGAAACGAAAGTGGGATTTGTAGAAAATTATCGAATTTCGTTGAAGCCAACGGTGAGAAACGGTTAGATAAGTTTGTTCCGCGTTCTATTAGAAACTTAGCGCGCTCTGAATTATTTATGCAGCTACTGCATTTACCCACTTTGCAAATTCGACCCAGATAATATCGCATTCGAAACGGGGTCGACGTACATTATGAACACGGTGCATGCATTCTTGGGGGTTGAAAACTCTCGAGCCTACGTGTCAATGCACACGAGCTTCCTTCCTCTACATTTCAAGAGAAACTGCGTTTTCCAACTTTTCTCGAATTTTCGAGCGGAATATCTTCCAGAAAGACTGCAGTTTTTCCTCTTGAAAATAGGGCTTTTCAAGGGGAAAACGAGCGTTGAGGAGAGAATGTCTTGTCATTGTAATTAGGTCAAGTAGCGTTGCGTGTCGGCGAGAAGACGAATAGGAAGTGTAAATACAGAAAAAGCTGTAGCAATAACGACCCGTAAACCGCTCGAAAGTAGTTAAGTATTCTCTTTCCATGCAAATGCATTGTACGATTTTTCTACGTGGGAATAGCGAGCGAAGCTTCATTTGCTGGCTACGCTTTGGCCGGCAATTCCCGACTCGGAGAATGGCTGGAATTGTTAAGTTATTGCCGGGGAAAAAACTCTCGTGAAAAGTTCTTCGTTGGAAAAACAACAATCCTATGCATCTCGCGTATTAAATTTATTCAAATAACGGGTTTATACTAGTTCTCCGTTAACTGCATGTACGTTGATGTTTGTATGCACGTCACTACTTTTTTTAATTCCTCGAGCGTTCTTAAAATCAAATTTCTGTCCCCGGTGCAATCGCTCACTGCGATATTGTAGTTCTCCACGAACGCGTGAAGCACTCTGGCGATAAATAACGGGACGGCATTCTTTATCATTTTTATTCCGTTTTCAACCTGAAAATTATCACGTGGTGTGTTTAGAAAGCGGTAGAGAAGTCTGGGAAAATGCGCTGTATCGATTCCAACTTCGATCGATTTTCCTAAGGCGCGCACGATTCCCCTATTTAATTTTTTCATGAAATATTTACGCGTTCGACGCAAAAAGCCGTTGCTATTTCCTTGCATTTTGTGATTTCGGTTGTCGAATTGTCCATATCGGACACCAGCTTTTTGTACTCGGTGATTTCCTTCGCCAAGTATTTCGTTGTCAACTTTTCCTTCACGCAATCCCACTGCGAATTCAGCACTTTGTACATGCGATTCAACGAGCCGTTGTAAATGCCGCTGCAGTCCCGGTTTTCGACGATTTTTATGAAGTTTGCCTGCGTTGGAAAGAGATGAAGAGGTGCAAATTATGGAAAACCGGGAATTCTGTTGAGGGTTTCGTATTTACCTTAGCTACTGTGTTCGATATAAGTCCACCGAGAGATTCGTCGAAGCTCTGATTATTCGCTATAACCGCGAACTGCCGTATGGTGTTCGACATGTTTTTCCGGCAATTTTCTACTTCCGCTTCCAAATTATCGAGTCGTTGGGTCAAAAGATCGGCATTTTGGCTCACAACGATCTGGAATTTGCAGCGAATTATTTGATTGGACGAATTTTCCGCGTAATCGGAGAATAATTACACTGATAAAAACACAGAACGTCGCGTAGAATCGCAAGTTTGTCACATTTTCCAGCGCTTCTATAAACTGCATGATGAAATCGAACCTGAAAAACGATGCTGAAAACACGACAAGATGTGCACTCGTTAAAAGCAAAAATTACAGTGACAAGTGTCTTGGAAAAGTTGAAAAATGCAACGCGATACTTGACAAAGGGTCAAAGGTCCAGATAAGAAATTTGATATCAAAATGAGTAAAAAAGCACTTCAGATTACGGATCATCTCGTGCTTCGTTTTATTTTTCAATCTTACAAAAAGCGCTTTCGAGGTGGAAACAAGTAATGGAAAAAAATGCAATGTTATTGGAAAGATGATTTGTTCATTCGATAGCAGAGTTTCAACGCCCATTCGCGTCTCGGGCCGGAAAATGCAATTAAACACGAGCGTATTGCCGGAAGAAGGATTTGTTTCTGCCTAGACTTTCCTGTCCACGATTCACTGAATCTTGCTTCATCTGGAGAAAGTTTATTTCGATTTCATCAGGCAGTGTGCCATCGCACCCCGATACCAAGGGTAAAGTTTTCGAGTAGCGGAATAAAGAAAAACGATCGAGGAACAGGGAGCGAGTTTCGGTGCTTTTTGGCGAAGAGCCAACGTCTACGTGCAGTCTCGTAGCTATACGAATCGACGCGCTGTAATGTTGTTTTCATTCTCTTCCAATGTGTGAAAACAAATCTTTTTTTCCTCCAACAATTTTGCGAAAAAAGCAAAATTGTTGTAAAAACTTGGGTAATAGTTGAAGCGAAGAAACAGGCCGGGTTTGATAATTGTCATGAGATATAATCTCGAGTAACGCGAGCTTTTATGTCAGTCATTTGGTAAAGTGCAATTTAATTTCGAAGCTCCGCCATCGCATTAAAAGTTTTTACGATTCAGTAGTTTCACTGGCACCGATGTATCTAACGAGTTAAAGGACTCCTTGCGTTGGGATTAAACGCCCGCTTTTTTAGAACGACGTCAAGCCATTCAATCGAACTTTCCATGACGCTGGACACAAGCTTCATATAAATGGTAATTTACCATCCATTTATTTCCGGCGTTGCTTTGTATGTGCATTTTTTATAAGCGTACTTGATCTGATATGATAACAAGTCACTTTGAGCGTTTTCTTTCGCGAAAAACAACGAGCTTAGATTCAGACAATTTGTTTTTAATTTTTTTGAACCTTGGATTTTTATTCGATTTATTTTTTAATGTATGCACTGAACGAAACAAGAGACTTTCAATTCAAATGGGATTGAATATTAAGGAAAAAGGTGGAGGATGTTAATGTATTCATTTTGCACGTATTTTAATATCACTGTATCAGACTCATTCAGATCCGGTCACTTTGGAAATTATTTTATTCATTACTTAGCGATGAGTAATTTTCATAAACGATGTTCATGGTGAAATAACAGAATATTTTATCCACTTTTTCATCTTTATTTTACGCATTTGTTTGACTTGTTTCATTTTCCTTCGTTACCCATCTAAAAATATTTGCAACGTCGGAATATTATATTCTGAAAAATTTTAAGCCGCACTAAAACTGCGGCTTTTTCTGCAAACGGTGTATTAATTTGAAATACAAAATCTAGAGTTTTTCTACGTCCAACTGTCACTTCCACTACTTTAGAATGGCCGTTATTAGAGTCGGAAAAACGATACTAAAATTATTGAAACTACGAAGAAAAATGTTCTATAGATACCTTAAGGTGGATCGATACTTTAATGCAACGGTGAATTGGAAAAATATTAATAATGCAAAATAATCAATGCCATTCAATATGCCAGTATAATTTATTTAACAATATTTTCTTCTTTACGAAAAAAAATACACGAGGGAAAAAATTGTACAAAAATGCTCGTAACGAACAATTGAAAATTTTAACAGTTTTCTAAAAGAAAAATTTTTATTTCTCAGCCAATTTGAATGTTCGGCTATTTATATTGTTCACAAGACTATTTGCAACAACTTGACCGTGGCGTTTTAAAAAATATTCACTTTCCAAAAAGATACATGCATTTGTTTAGTAAGTCGGTCAAAAATTCTTTAAACAAATGCATGTA
>JABFQM010003995.1:0-10405 GCA_022816865.1 Zelostemma sp. ZL-2020
ATAAATGCAATCAAAGTCATCTCTATTTGCATTCAACTTAATGTCGAAACGTTCCGATATTTTGGAAAGTTTTTAAATGATTTTTGGTCAAAATTTTGATGTATATTATGCTTGGGAATTCCGAGCTTGTAATGAGGCTTGTGTTCATTACGTTGGAATAAGATGAAAATGAGATTAGTTAAGGCTGGTAAAAATAAATTTTGGTTTAATTGTATAGTATTGATACTGCGATATATAACTGACAATATAGCACTGGAAAATACATTACTCATTAGAAGCTATAACGATTTGAAGCTCAAGAAATATGGTTTCGTGATATTTCAAACTCACTCTTAAATCCGCATATCTCGTGAACTATACAATGAATTTTTCTTCTCTTACGCTCATTTTGTTCGTATTTCGGATACCTACATTTTCCCGGTAGAATAGACTCGCTAGCTCTCATAGTTTAGAAGTTATAACGATTTGAAGCTCATAAAACATGGTTTCGTGAGATTTCAACCTCACACTTGAAGTTGCATATCTCGTGGACTATACGTCTGATCTTTCTCGTCTTGCGCTCATTTTGTTCGTATTTCGGATGGCTACATTTCCCTGGTAAAATTCACTCGCTAGTTCTCGTAGTTTAGAAGTTATAACGATATAAAGCTCAGGAAACATGGTTCTGTGATGTATCGAACTCTTACTTGAATCCGCATATCTCGTAAACTATAGATTAAATTCCTTTTGTCTCGCGCTCATTTAATTCATATTTCAAAAACCTACATTTTCCCGGTAGAATGGACGCACAAGCTCTTATAGTTTAGAAGTTATAAGGATTAGAAGCTCAGGAAACATTGTTTTGTGCGATTTCAACCTCACACCAAAAGTAGCATATCTCGTGGACTATACGTTCAATTTTTCTCCTATCGCGCTCATTTTGTTCGTATTTCGAATGCTTACTTTATCCTGGTGGAACGGACTCGCTTGCTCTCATAGTTTACAAGTTACAACGATTTGAAGCTCAGGAAACATGATTTCGTAAGATTTCAACCTCACGCTGAAAGTAGCATATCTCGTGGACTATACATTGGATTTTTCTCATCGTGAGCTCATTTTGTTCGTATTCCGAATACCTACATTTTCTCCGTAGAATTGGCTCGCTAGCTCTCATAGTTCAGGAGTTATAACGATTTGAACCTCAGGGAACATGGTTTCTTGAGATTTCAAACTCACACTTGAATCCGCATATCTCGTGAACTATACATTGAATTTTTCTCGTCTCACTCTAATTTTGTTCGTATTTCGAATACACATTTTACCGGTAGAATGGACTCGCTAGCTTTAATAGTTTAGAAATCATAACATTTTGAGACTCAGAAAACATGGTTCCGTAATATTTCAAACTCACATTTAGATCCGCATATCTCGTAAACTGTACATAGAATTTTTTTTGTCTAGCGCTCATTTTGTTCGTATTTCGATAACCTACATCTTCCCAGAAGAATGGACTTGCTAGGTCTCATAGTTGAGAAGTTATAACGATTTGAAGCTCAGGAAACATGGTTTCGTGAGATTTCAACCTCACAATTGAAGTTGCATATCTCGTGAACTACACGCCTGATCTCTCTCGTCTTGCGCTCAATTTGTTCGTATTTTGAATACCTACATTTTCCCGGTAGAATTGACTCGCTAGCTCTCATAGTTTGGAAGTTACAACGATTTGAAGCTTAGGGAACATGGTTTCGTGATATTTTAAACTCACACAAGAGTCGCATATCTCGTAAAATATACATTAAATTTTCCTCGTCTCGCGCTCATTTTGATCGTATTTCGAAATCCTTTTTTTCGGTAGAATGGACTCTCTAGCTCTCATAGTTGAGAAGTTACAACGATTTAAAGCTCAGGAAACATGGTTTCGTGAGATTTAAACTTCACTCTCAAAGTAGCATATCTCGTAGACTGAACATTAGATTTTTCACGTCTTGCGATAATTCTTTTCGTATTCGGAATACTAACATTTTCCCGGTAGGACGGACTCGCTAGCTCTCATAGTTTAGAAGTTATAACGATTTGAAGCTGAGGAAACATGATTTCGTAAGATTTCAACCTCACGCTGAAAGTAGCATATCTCGCGGGCTAGACATTGGATTTTTCTCATCATAAGCTCATTTTGTTCGTATTCCGAATACCTAAATTTTTCCCGTAGAATGGACTCGCTAGCTCTCATAGTTTAGAAGTTATAACGATTTGAAGCTCAGGAAACATGGTTTCGTGATATTTCAAACTCACACCTGAATCCGCATATCTCGTGAACTATACATTAAACTCTTCTCGTCTCGCGCTCATTTTGTTCGTAGTTCGAACACCTACATTCTCCCGGTACAATGGACTCGCTAGTTCTTATAGTTTGGGAGTCATAACGATTTGGAGCTCAGGAAACATGGTTTCGTGAGATTTTAACCTCACACTTGACGTTGCATATCTCGTGAATTATACGTCTTATCTTTCTCGTCTTGCGCTCATTTTGTTCGTATTCCGAATACCTACATTTTCCCGGTAGAATTGATCCGCGAGCTCTCATAGTTTAGAAGTTATAACGATTTAAAGCTCAGGAAACATGGTTTCGTGAGATTTCAACCTCACACATGAAGTTGCATGTCTCGTGAACTACACGTCTGACCTATCTCGTCATGCGCTCATTTTGTTCAAATTTCGAATACCTACATTTTCCCGGTAGAATGAACTCGCTAGCTCTCATAGTTTAGAAGTTATAACGATTTGAAGCTCAGGAACCATGGTTCCGTGATATTTCAATCTCACACCTAAATCCGCATATCTCGTGAACTATAAAATGAACTCTTCTCGTCTCGCGCTCATTTTGTTCGTATTTCGAACACCTCCATTTTCCGGGTACAATGGACGTGCTTGTTTTTAAAGTTTAGAAGTCATAACGATTTGAAGCTCAGGACACATGTTTTCGTGAGATTTCAACCTCACACTGTATGTAGCATATCTCGTGGACTATACATTAAATTGTTCTCGTATCGCGCTCATTTTGTTCGCGTTTCGAATACCTACATTCATCTGGCAGAATGGACTCGCTAGATCTCATAGTTTAGAAGTTATAACGATTTGAACCTCAGTAAACATGGTTTCTTGAGATTTCAACCTCACACATGAAGTTGCATATCTTGTGAACCATACGTCTGATCTCTCTCGTCTTGTGCTCATTTTGATCGTATTTCGATAACCTAGATTTTTCCGGTAAAATGGACTCGCTAGCTCTCATAGTTTTGAAGTTATAACGATTTGAAGCTCAGGAAACATGGTTTCGTGATATTTCAAACTCACACCTAAATCCGCATATCTCGTAAACTATCCATTGAATTGTTTTTGTCTCGCGCTCATTTTGTTCGTATTTCGATAACCGCCATCTTCCCAGGAGAATAGACTTGCTACTTCTCATAGTTGAGAAGTTAGAACGATCTGAAGCTCAGGAAACATGGTCTCGTGAGATTTGAACCTCACAATTGGAGTTGCATATCTCGTGAACTACACGCCTGACCTCTCTCGTCTGGCGCTCATTTTGTTTGTATTTTGAATACCTACATTTTCCCGGTAGAATGAATTCGATATCTCTTATAGTTTAGAAGTTATGACGTATCGAAGCTCAGGAAACATGGTTTCGTGATATTTCAAACTCACACTTGAATCCGCATATCTCGAAAACTATACATGAAATTTTTCTCGTCTCGCGCTCATTTTGTTCGTATTTCGTATACCTACATTTTCCTGGTAGAATTGATTCGCGAGCTCTCATAGTTTGGAAGTTATAACGATTTGAAGCTCAGAAAACATGGTTTCGTGAGATTTCAACCTCACACATTAAGTTTCATATCTCGTGAACTATACGTCTGATTTCTCTCCTCTTTCGCACATTTTGTTCGTATTTCGTATGCTACATTTTCCCGGTAGGATGGACTCGCTAGCTCTCATAGTTCAGAAGTTATAACGATTTGAAGCTCAGGAAACATGGTTTCGTGATATTTTAAACTCACACCTGAAACCGCATATCTTGTAACCTATACATTACATTTTTTTACCCTCACACTCATTTTGTTTCTACTTTAAATACCTACAATTTTCCGGTAGAATGTACTTGCTAGCTCTCATAGTTTAGAAGTTATAACGATTTGAAGCTCAGGAAACATGGTCTCGTGAGATTTCAACCTCACACTGAAAGTAGCATATCTCGTGGACTATACATCAGATTTTTCTCGTCTCGCGCCTTTTTTGTTCGTATTTTGAATACCCACATTTTCCCCTTAGAATGGACTCGCTAGCTCTCATAGTTTAAAGGTTATAACGATTTGAAGCTCAGGAAACATGGTTTTGTGAAATTTCAACCTCAAACTTCAAGTTGCATATCTCGTTGACTATACGTCTGATCTCTCTCGTCTTGCGCTCATTTTGCTCGTATTCCGAATACCTACATTTTCCCGGTGGAATGGACTCGCTAGCTCTCATAGTTCAGAAGTTATAACGATTTGAAGCTCAGGAAACATGGTTTCGTGACATTTCAGACTCACACTTGAATCCGCATATCTCGTAAACTATACATGTGAATTTTCTTGTCTCTAGCTCATTTTGTTTGTATTTCGAATACCCACATTTTCCCGGTAGAATGGACTCGTAGCTCTCATAGTTTAGAAGTTATAGCGATTTAAAGCTCAGGAACATCGTTCCTTGCGATTTCAACCTCACACTCAAATCCGCATATCTCGTGAACTATACGCTGAATTTTTCTCGTCTCGCGCTTATATTGTTCGTATTTCCAATACCTACATTTTACCGGTAGAATAGAATCGGTAGCTCTTAAAGTTCAGAAGTCAACCTTTTTAAAGCACAGAGAACATGGTTTCGTCATATTCCAATCTCACATTCAAATCCGCATATCTCGTAAACTATACATTAAATTTTTTCGTCTTGCGCTCATTTTGTTAGTAGTTCGTATACCTACATTTTCTCGGTAGAATGGACTTGCTTGCTCTCATGGTTCAGAAGTTATAGCGACTTGAAGCTCAGGAAACATGGTCTCGTGAGATTTCAACCTCACACTTGAAGCTGCATATCTCGTGAACTACACGTCTGATCTCTCTCGTGTTGCGCTCATTTTGTTTGTATTTGGAATACCTACATTTTTCCGGTAGAATGAACTCGCTAGCTCTCATAGTTTTGAAGTTATAACGATTTGAAGCTCAAGAAACATGGTGTCATGATATTTCAAACTCACACTCGAATCAGCATATCTCGTAAACTATGCACTGAATTTTTCTCGTCTCTCGCTCATTTTATTCATATTTCGGAAACCTACATTTTTTTGGTAGTATGGACTCTCTAGCTCTCATAGTTTAGAAGTTACACCGATTTAAAGCTCAGGAATCATGGTTTTGTGATATTTAAACCCTACTCTCAAAGTAGCACATCTCGTGGACTATACATCAGATTTCTCTCGTCTCGCGCTTATTTTGTTCGTATTCTGAATACCTACCTTTTCCCGGTAGAACGGACTCGCTAGCTCTTATAGCTTGAAAGTTATAACGATTTGAAGCTCAGGAAACATGGTTTCGTGAGATTTCAACCTCATACTTAAAGTAGCATATCTCGTGGACTATACACTAGATTTTTCTCATCTCGCGCTCATTTTGTTCGTATTTCGAAAACCTACATTTTCCCGGTAGAATGGACTCGCTAGCTCTCATAGTTGAGAAGCTAGAACGATTTGAAGCTCAGGAAACATGGTTTCGTGATATTTCAAACTCACACTTAAATCCGCATATCTCGTTAAATATACATTCAATTTTTTTCATCTCTCGCACTCATTTTGTCCGTATTTCGAATACCTACCTTTTTCCGGTAGAATAGACTCGCTAGCTCTCATAGTTTAGAAGTTATAACGATTCGAAGCTCAGGAAACATGGTTTCGTGATATTCCAAACTCCCACTTGAATCCGCATATCTCGTAAACTATAAATTGAATTTTTCTCGTCTCTCGCTCATTTTATTTGTATTCCGAAAACCTACATTTTCCCGGTAGGATCGACTCGCTAGCGCTCATAGTTTATAAGTGATAACGATTCGAAACTCAGGAACCATGGTTTCGTGAGATTTCAACCTCACACTGAAAGTAGCACATCTCGTGGACTATACATTAGATTTTTCTCATCTCGCGCTCATTTTGTTCGTATTTCAAAAACCTACATTTTCCCGGTAGAATAAACTCGCTAGCTCTTATAGTTCAGAATCTATAACGATTTGAAGTTCAGGAAACATGGTTTCGTGATATTTCAAACTCACACTTAAATCATCATATTTCGTAAACTATACATTCAGTTTTTCTTCTCTCACGCTCATTTTGTTCGTATTACGAATACCTACATTTCTCGGTAGAATGGACTCGCTAGCTCTCATAGTTTGGAAGTTATAACGATTTGAAGCTCACCAAACATGGTTCCGTGGGATTTCAACCTCACACTTGAAGTTGCATATCTCGTGGACTATACGTTAGATTTTTCTCCTATCGCGCTCATTTTGTTCGGATTTCGGATGCTTACATTTTCACGGTTGAACGGACTCGCTTGCTCTCATAGTGCAGAAGTTATGACGATTTGAAGCCCAGGAACCATGGTTTCCTGAGATTGCAACCTCCTACTTGAAGTCGCATATCTCGTGAATTAGACGTCTGATTTCTCTCCTCTTGCGCTCACTTTGTTCGTTTTCCGAATACCTACATTATCCCGGTAGAATGGACTCGCTAGCTCTAATAGGTTAGAAGTTACAACGACTTGAATCTCAGGAAATATGGTTTCGTGAGATTTCAACCTCCGCTGAATGTAGCATATTTCCTGGACTATACATTAGATTCTTCTCGTCTCGCGCTCATTTTTTTCGTATTTCGAATACCCACATGTTCCCGCTAGAATGGACTCGCTAGCTCTCATAGTTTAGAAGTTATTACGATTTGAAGCTCAGGAAACATGGTTTCGTGATATTTCAAACTCACACTAAAATTCGCATATCTCGTAAACTATACATTAAATTTTATTCATATCTCGCTTATTTGGTTCTTATTACGTATACCTACATTTTCCCGGTAGATCGGACTCTCTAGCTCGCATAGTTTCAATGTTATAACGATTTGAAGCTCACGAAACATAGTTTAGTGAGATTTCAACCTCACACTTAAAGTTGCATATCTCGTGAACTATACGTCCGATTTTTCGCGTCTTGCGCTTATTCTGTTCGTATTTCGAATACCTACCTTTTTCTGGTGGAATCGACTCTCTAGCTCTCATAGTTTAGAAGTTATCACGATTTAAAGCTCAAGGAACATGCTTTCGTGTTTTTTTCTACTTACACTTGAAGTCCCATATCTCGTAGAATATACTTCCGATTTTTCTCGTCTCGCGCTCATTTTTTTGGTATTCCGAATACCTTCATTTTCCCTGTAGAAGTGACTCGCTAGCTCTTATAGTTTAGAAGTTATAACGATTTAAAGTTCGGGAAACATGGTCCCGTGAGATTTCAACCTCACACTTGAAGTTGCATATCTCGTGAACTACACGTTCGATTTTTCCCGTCTTGCACTCATTTTGTTCGTGTTTCAAATACCGACATTTTCCCGGTAGAATAGACTCTCTAGCTCGCATAGTTCAAAAGTTATATCGATTTCAAGCTCAGGGAACATGGTTTAGTGACATTTCAACCTCACACATGAAATTGCATATCTTGTGAACTATACGTCCGATTTTTCTCGTCTTGCGCTCATTTTGTTGATATTACGAGTACCTACATTTTCCCGGTAGAATGGACTCTCTAGCTCGCATAGTTTGGAAGTTCTAACGATTTGAAGCTCACGAAACATGGTTTAGTGACATTGCAAATCGTAATATCTTCTAAACTATAAGAGCTAGCGAGTCCATTCTACCGGGAAAATGTAGGTATTCGAAATACGAACAAAATGAACGCAAGACGAGATTAATCGGACGTATAGTTCACGAGATATGCAACTTTAAGTGTGAGGTCGAAATCTCACGAAACCATGTTCCTTGAACTTGAAGAAGTTATAACTTCTAAACTATGAGACCTAGCGAGTCCATTCTACAGGGAAAATAAAGGTCTTCGGAATACGAAAAAAATGAGCGCGAGACGAGAAAAATCGGATGTATATTTAACGAGATATGAGACTTCAAGTGCACGTTGAAAAAACACTAAACCATGTTTCCTGAGCTTCAAATCGTTATAACTTCTAAACTATGAGAGCTATAGAGTCGATTCCACCGGGGGTAGGTAGGTATTCGAAATACGAACAAAATCAGCGCAAGACGCGAAAAATCGGACGTATAGTTCACGAGATATGCAACTTTATGGTTGAGGTTGGAAGCTCACTAAACCCTGTTTACTGAGTTTCAAATCGTTAGAACTTCTTAACTATGAGAGGTAGAGAGTCTGATCTACCGGAAAAATGTAGGTATTCGAAATACCAACAAAATGAGCGCAAGACGAGGAAAATCGGACGTATAGTTCACAATATATGCACTTTTATGTGTGAGGTCGAAATCTCACTAAACCATGTTCCCCGCGCTTTAATTCGTTATAACTTCTTGACTATGAGAGCTAGCGAGTCTATTCTACAGGGAAAATAAAGGTATTCAAAATACGAAAAAAATGAGCGCGAGACGAGAAAAATCGGATGTATATTCTATTAGATATGCGACTTCAAGTGTGAGTTGAAAAAAACACGAAACCATGTTTCCTGAGCTTCAAATCGTTATAACTTCCAAACAATGAGAGCTAGAGAGTTGATTCAACCGGGCAAATGTAGGCTTCGAAATACGACCAGAATAAGCACAAGACGAGAAAAATCGGACGTATAGTTCACGAGAAATGCAACTTTAAGTGTGAGGTTGAAATCTCACTAAACCATGTTCCCTGAGCTTCAAATCGTTATAACTTCCAAGCTACGCGAGCTAGAGGGTCCATTCTACCGGAAAAATGTAGGTATTCGTAATGCGAACAGAATGAGCGCAAGACGAGAAAACTCGGATGTATATTATACGAGATTTGCGACTTCAAGTGTAAGTTTAAAATATCACGTAACGATGTTTCCCTGACTTCGAATCGTAATATCATCTAAACTATAAGAGCTAGCGCGTCCATTCTACCGGGAAAATGTAGGTATTCAAAATACGAACAAAATAAACGCAAGACCAGATTGATCGGACGTATAGTTCACAAGATATGCAATTTTATGTGTGAGGTTGAAATCTCACTGAACCATGTTCCCTGAGCTTTAAATCGTTATAACTCCTAAACTATGCGCGCTAGAGAGTCTATTCTACCGGCAAATTGTAGGTATTCGAAACACGAACAAAATGAGCGCAAGACGGGAAAAATCGGGCGTATAGTTCACGAGATATGCAACTTTAAGTGTGAAGTTGAAATCTCACAAAACCATGTTTCCTGATCTTCAAATCGTTATAACTTCTAAACTGAGAGACCTAGCGAGTCCATTCTAACAAGAAAATGAAGGTATTCGGAATGCGAAAATTTGTGTTCCATTAATGTATTCCACTTCTCTTCGATAGCTGCTATGCGTCATGGAACGCTCCAGGCCTTAGTTCAGGTTTCGATAGGCAAACCTAATCTAAGCTTTTTCTGTTGAATTATTCAGTGAATGACTTTGGTTGAGGTTTTTAACTACCAGAGAAATTCACAAAATACTTCATTGTGTTCCACCAATGTGCTCCAGTCATTTCCAATAGCTGCTTTGCGTCATGGAAGGCTTCAGGCCTCAGTTCAGGTTTTGATAGGCAAACCTATTCTAAGCTTTTTTTGTCGAATTATTTAGTGAATGAGTATGGTTGAGGTCTCTGACTACCAGAGGTGTTCACAACCCATTTGATTGTGTTCCACCAGGGTGATCCATTCATTTTTAATAGCTGCTTCGCGTCATGGAAGGCTCCAGGCCTTAGTTCAGGTTTTGATAGGCAAACCTAATCTAGGCTTTTTCTGTCGAATTATTCAGTCAATGACTTTGGTTGAGGTTTCTGACTACCGGAAGAGTTCAGAAATACTTTATTGTGTTCCACCAATGTATTCCAGTCATTTTTAAGAGCTGTTTTGCGTCATGGAAGGCTCCAGGCCTTAGTTCAGGTTTTGATGGGCAAACCTGAACTAAGCTTTTTCTGTCAAATTATTCAGTGAATGACTTTGGTTAAGGTTTCTAACTACCAGGGAAGTTGACAAAATACTTTATTGTGTTCCACCAATGTATCCTAGTTATTTTCAATAGCTGCTTTGCGTCATGGAAGGTTCCAGGCCTTAGTTCAGGTTTTGATAGGCATACCCATTCTAAGGTTTT
>JABFQM010003996.1:0-10404 GCA_022816865.1 Zelostemma sp. ZL-2020
GTAGCCGGTACGGGGGTTCAGCCCTGTCGCCTTCCGATCCAAGGGAAATCATTTCTTCCCACCCCCCCCCCCTCCCCCTCCCAAAAAAATAGATTTATCAAATATTTTGCGGTATCTCCTGAGGTTACGTTGAGACAGCTTATGAAAGGTCAAGACTTGAACGATGGCAAGCCGTCGACGATTCTGCATCGTCTAAGAGGCCTTAACAATGGGCGCTTCGATAACTCCGTCCTCTCTTCGTTATTTTGAAAGCAGTTGCTACAAAATCACCACACTGCCCTCGTTGAGACAGTTGAGGAAGAGACACTTTCATAATATATCGTCTCCATATTCGCAACAGGATTTACGGACAAGCCTTTCTTGTTGACACAGGGGCAGACTTTTTACTCCTGCCGGCGAATCCAAGTATTAAATCTGAGCCCTCCGAACTTAAGTTGTTCGCCGCAAACGACACGCGAATTGATACATTCGGTGACTCGTTCCGCGAGTTGGATCTCGGATTGCGCTGGCCCGTCAGATGGAAGTTCTGTTCATTTTTCACGGGCTCCATATTCTCCGGCTGCACATTTTTCGACCAATTTTCCTTGCTAGGCATTTTCAGTGTACTTTCTTCTGTTACAAAAATTTATGATTTATTTCTAGGCCTTGAAAAAAAACACCAAAAATAATTAGCGTGAATTTTTTCTCAAACCATTTTTTTGTACAGATAAATAAGAGTCACGTCGAGCGCTTCGAATCTTCTGTTTCGATTATGAAATGCAGCACGCGCGAGTTTTTTCAAACCATAATAAGACTTGAGTTTGTCGCATTTTTACACCGTTCTCCGACGATTTGTCCTTTATTAATAAAACGAGAATCGCACCGGGCGCTTTAAGATCTTCTTTCTCTAACAAAAAAGTCACCGCCCACGCGAGTTTTTCGATCTAAAACGGATATTTCTGTTAATGTTCTTGGATTATTTCTGGTGCGAAAATAATTATCTAAACATTCTTATGAAATAGATAATCGCAAAACATGGAAAATAAAAGCCATCAAAAAATGAGAATTTTTTTATTTTATGAACAAATGATTGTTTAAACATTTTTGGTGGTAAATGATCGCGAAGGACTGTGAGTAATACTTATTGAATATTGAAAAAAAATCTTTTCAGTGGAAACTATAGTTATTCAAATATTATCATGAAATTGATCATCACAAAACACAAAATGAAAGCTATCAAAAAGTTGGAAAAATTTTTTATATTCGTTATTAACAAATGATTGTTTGAACATTTACATGGGTAAATTATCGCGAATAACTGAAAATGAAAAGTTTCGAACTTTTAAAAACGATTTGTTTTTACTGACAAATAATTATTCAACAATTTCCATGTAACGGATAATTGCAAAAAATGAAGAATGAAAGCAATTAAAAAATTGGAGAATATTTTTCTCATTTGTTATCAACAAAAGATTATTTAAACATTCACAATGTTGGAAACTGGTTTTCTGATATAATCCTTTACCAAGAAGGAAGAGGCCGGAGCCATCGCCGATGGGCTCATTTATGATGCATTCTAAAACGCATGCGCTTCCCATTTTCGGGAAAGTGGGAAGCATTTTTCAGAATGATCATTCTTATAAGAGGTGCGTGATCTCTCCTTAGGAATATCGAAGGAATTTCTAAGTACATAGGTAATGGAATTCGAATTACATAGGTATTGAACGGAATTCGAGTACATGGATAATAAATGCATTACACTGGAAACTTTACGAAATTCACAAAAAGCGTTAGAGAATCTGAGCTGAAATTAATTATTAATAAATTTCACAATAGGTGAATCAATTGGAATAAAAATATGAAGTTGATTTTCAATTCTAAATCAAAACACGAAAGACTGAAAATAAGACATTGAATATTAAAAACAAAATTTTGTTGGTTCTAATAAGCAATTAACAATTGTTGAAATAAACATTCTTTTTGTTATTTTAACGTTCTCGTGAAAATAGTAGGGTAGTTTGAAAGAACGTTCACAGTTTAAATGTGTGGAAAATTTATTTAAAAATAAGGAAAATTACAAAGGAAAAACACTATTGTCGCATCCAGTTCACCGGCGCATTGGGGGAAGACTGTCCCTGGGCCGGAAACTGGTGCTGGGGTATGAGTTGCATTTGAGGCAGGAAGAGCTGCTGGGCCGGGATTTGCTGCACTACCGGGTACTGGGCCGGATAATGGAGGCCCTGCTGCTGGGCCAAATAGTACTGGTGGCACTGGTGCTGCTGGGCCAAGTGCTGTTGCTCAGCGTCGGAAACCTCATCGGCACCGGGACAACAGGAGGGGCGTTTTTGGTGTTCTTCTCTTTCAGCCGCCGTTGCTGTTAAAAGGAATTTTTTTTCAATTTCCCGACCTCTGAAAATTTGAAATAGTCATGGACTATTTGAATTATAATTCGCTTTTCATTTCAATAACTTACTCTGTTCACAATTATCGCACTCTCCTCCTTCTCACGCTGTCTCTTGCGCCTTTCTCTTTCCTTGAACTCCTGATGTTTCTTCCGACTTTCTTCCTCTCTTTTTATGTGATATTCTATTTATTAGGTGATGGGTGTTCATCAGGTAATTTTTTTTATCTTCGAGAGTCAAGTCTGGCTCAATTGGTAATCTATTTTCAATGAGATGTCTTACTTTCATCTCTCTTTCTATCTGAAAAATAAAATTTTTTTATTTGGCAATGACTGTACTGTTTTTGTTATTTATTGTTATTTTTACTCATTGTTTTTTGTTACTCACTACTTGGGCCATCGCCCTTATATATGAAGCCGCCCTCTCCGAGGAAGTGTTGAGTGTAACCTAAAAAAAGAATTATTAATAACTTACGAAAATCAAAAGAAAGAGTCGGTTTCTGCAAATAAAGTTAGAAACTTAAATCGACCCTTCTCTTGATTTTCGCCGTTATTAGAAGAATGCAATTTTAAAAATATGGAAAAAAAGGAAACAGTAAGATAATAATATACGTTATACTTATGAATTGTATAGAAGTGATCTCATCGTTGCTGGTTATGCGTGCCTCAACTTTAACCATGGCGAACGAGGAATGGCGGACTTGCACATAGGAATGTGCAAACCGGAAAATGGGGGAAAGAAACACGTGTAGCAGCGTGCACGCATCCGATGCCATCTATCTACCAACGCTAGAGTGCGAATCGAATGAAAAAAGGGTGCCGATTTCAAATTTTTTTACAGCGAGATAAAGTTCTATTAATCATTCATTTAATAAAAAGTTTATAGTCTTATTTATATAAATATAAGTTTATTCCGAGCTTAGAAATATTGTTGTGTATGTATGTGCAACTTTGTGCAAGAAATTTTAGTCTCCCTAACTCATCCGTAACGATCCGTTATCTTTATTTGCTATCCTCACCTAAGCTCAAGTTCGCAACAGAACCATTTCTACGTAATGTCTTCTCATATTACACGGATTCTTCGAGTACGTCTCTTTGCAAGGATCTTCTCCAAGAGCAATGGTTGTGGCGAACGCCGCAGCGTATATTCCGCAGCTCGTGCCATCCGGTTGTTTCTGAACTGTTTCGAAAACAACGTCCTTACGGAGGACGGTCGGAAAGCGCAAAGATAGTATCGTTCTTCCTCCGGTCGGATTGCTATCGTTGGTAGGCTGTCGTAAACGTAAAGTTGTGTACTATCGTCGTACAGACATCGCCAGTGATTCGAGCAATTAACACTTAGTATGTGCAAGCTCTTCCCATTGCAAAACGGTGTTATAAGAGATGAGTACTTAATGTACAGTGGACTGTGAGTTTCGAAATCGGTTGTCATCCTCAGCACGTACGAAAACGCTGCTAAAAATTCATCGTCCACCAGACTTCCGATTGGCAGTACATTTCGACGGAGTGATTCCATAACTTGCTCCGATCTTGTCCATTCGTCAAGATATTGCTTGCGTACTTGCAAATCTCGTTCGGTCATTACGTACTGATCGTTCGAACCTGTTATAACCGAACTGTCATCTTCATCGTCAGGATCATCCCCATTCTCTCCGGGACTCGCAGTCGTGACCGAGGCTTCTGCTTTAACTCGCTTGGCTTTCGGAGCGGCATCATTGGAACATCTCAATGCTCCTTTCATCAACTTTTTGATGCGTGTCTGCTCTTCAGCTGCCAGTACGTAGGATGGTTCTCTAATCGGCATGTGGCGAAGATGGCGACAGTCCAAAAGTTCTGGGAGCATGCAGTCGAAGTAAAACAATGTTAATTGCGGTTCCATCTTGCTTTGCCAAAACTGATCGTCTCGTGGCACTTTTATCATGATTAGGACTTTCGGCGTCCACACAGCAAAAATGCAGTACTGTCTTCCAGTGCACTGTATCTGTCCCTGGCATTAGAAGTAGTAATTTGAAGTCTTTTTCATCTTTTCTGGATCCTTCAGATTGAAAACATATTTCATCGAAGCTAATGCGCGGACTTCTTACTCAGTTTGACACGCTCTGCCCGTCTCTGGACATTTGATTTCGACGAGACCATCATCGTCGATAATTCCGTCAGGCGATGCCCCCCAAAAATGTAGTTCAGGGTGAATGAAAAACCTATTGACTGCAACTTGTTTTTTCAATTTTGCCGCGACAGCCTCCCTCGCCATTCCCTTATTTTCCCAACCGTACATCATCGCAGTATTGTCATGAATTTGAGAAAATATGACGGCTTAAATTGTCGGAGCAAGCAAGGTATCTGGTCTCTTGGAACAAACCATTCCGAAAATTGATGAAGTCAACCTCGTTTTGCGCACGCATTCCCAACGCACGCACTCGCTCTGGTCTCTCGTTTTCAGTTCAATGTTGTGCCGATCATTCGCTTCTTCGGTCAATTTTCGCAAATGATCGGCCTTGATTTGCTCGAAAACATCAGATGCCAAGTCTGATTTCTGTGCCTTCGGACTGTAGTGCTGATCCGTTCCTTTGCCTGCAGCACGAGTTTTGCGTCCACCGTTCTCAGCTCGAAACTGTTTATTCGCAGCGACTTTAGCGATTCGGCGGGTTAGGCTTTCGACTTTCTCTAGTTTTGGATGGACCTTCTTTTCCATGCCTCGGAGCAAATACGACGGAACCCGTCTCGAATTGTCTTGCAAAACTGCCACATAAATTCTGCCATGGTAGCCTACTCTTTTCGATTGGTCGACTCTTTTTCTAACAATCTCTTTGCAAACGATGGCATTAAAGAATTCGGCAAGATTATTGGTTAAGTAATGGATGAGGCTCTCCGCAAAAGCACTGAGATATTTGCTGTAGCTTACGATGAGATCGAACAGGCCATGCTGCTCGAGATCCTTAACAAAATTGACATCATTGTCTAGGCAGATGAAACCGCGACCTTCGCAGCGCGTGTGATCGCCGAATACGTGACTTGCCACGCATAAAATATCAAGCTGCAATACCGATGTTTTTTTTTCACCAACAGATCTGCCTGCTTTCGGCGTTTAGCGGCTTGCTCAACTTCTTCTCGCATAGCAAGCACTTTGTTCTTCACATGCTTTTTCAAGCCCGCATACCCAGAGGGTGTTTCGCCACTGGAGTGCTTCGTTTTATTTACGTCCATAATTTTTTTGCAAAAATTGCGAAACAAGTGATTCTTGCAATCGATTTCTTCGACAATGACGCTGTACCTTTTGTAAAGATCGCTGTCCATAATTCTTTTGAACAAGCTGGCATCATTATCAGCAACAAGTTAGTTGTAAATTAACCCATGCATCTCGACACTGCATAAGAAGCCGTCGACTATTGCAGTGCTCTTCATACTAGTGGAACTCGCGTTTTTGTATAAGTTCCTGTAGCAGACATGCTTCAGGATCTTGTCTGGTTCGGTACCAAGCCGTTCCGCAGTATCACATATGCAGCAACGCTTATTAAAAATGCCGACATAAAGAACCAGCCCCGTGCGCATGCCAATAACAACTCCGGTACCGCACGCTGAGTTGAAATTCCTACTATAAGACCTGGTCATCCAACTGCCGTCCGTCACAACTCGCGTGCATGGCATTTTGACCAAAATGTAATCGACCATGCATTCGATAAAGTCGCCGAATTCCAAAGCTAATTTTTTTTCAAGTATGCTAGCCTCTTTCATACTGCTGGTTGCGGCTACTTCTAGGCTTTTTACCAATTCATCTCGATTAACTGTGAACGTTTTGTCACTCATGCTAGAGACATTCATGTTGGCACAAAGCTCTTCGAGTTGATAGAAACAAGTTTTCGACACTAGGGTTCCCAGTGCAGCAGCCCCGTTTGTGTCAATAACGTTCGAATCACGAGGTTCCGACCAAAAGCTATCCGTAGCTTTGCACTTTTGACATTGAAATATAAGTTTGGTCAGAAAGCCGAATTGGCAAGAATTCGACAGTACCCAATCTTTAAATTGACAGTCGCAATCTCGAGCGCGTGCTGCGAATGTTATTTGCTTCTCTTTGTAGACATGACAAATGTCGACAATTATCCTTTTGTCGAGCCTATACTCCTTTACAATAACAGCCTTCGATTTGCCGTTTCCACAAGAAACAAGAACTTGACACTGCAGGTAATTTATAACGTATCGTTCGTTACTTCTTCTACTTTAACCTCAGCGTTCTCCTCATCACCGTGAGGACGCATGTGGTCTTCCGAAACGTTTTGAGGCGCAAGATCTGAACGCCTGTTGACAGTTTTGAGAAATGATGTAATGCTATTCACAAAATCGATTTCCTTATTACAAACATTTTTCATCATTCTAATTTTACAAGAGTAGTGATTAGTTTCCAATCGCTTACTCTATTATCGTTAAGCACATCTGCTTTCAAACAAAATTTCCCGTTTAAAAAACTCGCATCACCGTGACTTTTCAATCATAAACATAGACTTCGAAGCGCTCGGCGTGAATCTCGTTTTCCGATGATTAAAAATGGCTGAATAAACGGGGAACAAATGCTATGGACTTGGGTCGCATTCTTCCTTCGAAAACTTGGGTTCGCGATAAATATTTCCATCGGGAAGGCAGATTTCAGAGCGTTAGGCTTGAATCTCGTTTCCAGTTTGAACGAAAATGGTTTTAAAACAGGGTTAAAATGTGATAAACGTGAGTGCCATTTCCGTTCGGAAAACTCACATAACCGTAACTATTTTTATCGGAACTAAAGATTTCGAAGCCCTCGGTGTGATTTTCGTTTTCCAGCGAAACAAATCGACGGTCCCGAGACTGTCTCAACTGCGTTGCGTGTGGATACAGTTGAGACAGCCTACAAGCGCTCTGGCGAGTTGAGTCAAAGCAACTCGGAACCGTCGAAATGGTTTCTTTACAGGGTACAAATGCTACGGATTCGGGTGACACGTGTAGTTAAAAACTCGGTTTGCTGGTAAATATTTCAATTGGGAACGCAGATTTTAGAGTTCTAAGCGTGAATTTCGTTTTCCCGGTACAGAAAGAAAAGCCTCCAAAACGCGGTCAAAGAAAGAAAAAACAATGAAACTGAGGTGGCATTGTTACTTCAAAAACTCGCGCTTGCGGTGAATATTTTAATCGGGGCCGCAGATTTCAAAGCGCTTGGCGTGAATCTCGTTTTCGTGCGAAGTCGGAGTTATCGGTACAAGAAGTGAAACCGCAAGGGAATCCGGAAGTCATTGCTACTACACGGAGAAAAAACTTATATGAAAATATATTATGGTTCCAGCAAAAATTACTACACCATTAGGTAGCCCGATCATATCCCCATTATCTGTCGATATTTCCTTTAACTTTCCAAGAAAAATACTTGAAGTTTTAAGTATTTTTACTATACCACCATTACATAATACATTTTCTCTAATATCACAAACTGATGAATTAGAAAGTTACAGGAAATATCGACAGAAAATGGAGGATGTAATTGCGCTACCTAATGGTGTAGTAATTTTTGTTTATTACCGATTACTTGTCTTCCGCCTTGGAAGTCGCCAAACGCTAAGACTTTTTCTTCTCCTAGATGACACTAGAATACACTAAAAACCGTTTCGCGGTTCAGTGTTTATCGAATTCGTCCAATGAAAAACGAACTCGCAACCTCTTACGACTGAGGTTAAAATGCCTGTGGGAAGCGGAGACCCCACGTTTGACTAAATAATACTTTGAAGAATGTTCGTTGGATTTTTCGGGGATGGAGGCTTCTGCTTTCGGAATAATGCCGAGCGAGAATAATTGATTATTATCTTTCACCTTCGCCATTACATCTTTCTCGCTAGCTGTGAAACAAATGTAAATTAGAGGTGAGATCGTAGAAAAAGTGGAAAAATTAAATACAGAATCGAAAAAAAGGAGTCTTTAAACACCACCAGTGGAGCTCTACGCAGTATTTCGAAACTGTCCTAACCCTGGAAAAGGTGCACTGAGTCCCAGCCTATTAAATTTCCAATTCGAACAATTTTGAATTCCTTTTCGAAGATTTTCAATCAATTGAAAAAATATTGATTGAATTTCGGAGACTTTCAATCGATTCTAACAATTGTTATTAATTTTCGAAGATTTTTAACAAATTGTTACAAGTTTTAATTCATTTTCGGAGATTTTTATAGGAATCGTTAAAGTTAAAAATTTTTTTCGGAGATTATCAATTAATTTTGAATATTTCCCATTTCTTTCCGAATATTTTGAATCAACATTAGAAATTTTCAACTCATTCTCATGAATTACTTATCAAGGTGGACAATTTTTAATTCATGTTCGAAAATTTTAAATCAATTAGGGCGAGTTTCAATCCATTTTCGAAGGTTTTTCGATAAATTCTAATTATTTTTCCATTTCTTTCCAAAAATTTTCAATCAATTTGAAAAATTTTCTATTAATTTCCTAGAATTTCCAATAATTTCCAATAATTTTCTAATTTTTTCAACAATTTTGAATCGTTTATAAAATTTTTAATCTATTTCCAAAGATTTTTGAGCAATTGATAATTCGTAAATTTATAAGTAGTGGCTCATCTCTGGCTCGGAGCCAGAAAGTCAAGATTAAAGACCAGACCACAGTTTTTTAGAAATTAGGTTCAATAATACTCAATGGAGTATTATTCTTCTCATATACCTATTTCTTCTTATATATGAGACATATTGACGATACCGAACGCTACCACTTCTCGATTAATTTGTAAATTTCTTTTGAAAATTTTGAACCTATTTTTAAATTGTTCAATTAATTTTGGAAATTTTTTAATCAATCCTGAAATTTTTTTTTCTTCTTGGAGACTTTTATCAAATTCTGGCGTTTTTTTATTTTTATTTTTCTGAAGACTTGTAATCGATTTAGGCAATTATTAATTTCTTTCCAAAGATTTTCTATCGATTCTGAAAATTTTCAATTTATTTTTGAAGACTGTTAATTAATTCTGATACTTTTCGCAACTTTTTCGAAGACTGGTACTCGATTCTCATGATTTTTAATTCCTTTCCGAAGATTTTTAATCAATTTTTACAATTTTAATTGTTTTCTTAGGATTTTCAATTAAATTTGAGCATTTTCAATTGTTTTCCTACGTTTTCCATTTATTTTTAATGATCACATAATCGTTTCTTAAAGAGTTTTAATCTATTGTTTAAATGTTAAATTTATCTTTGAAGATTTTCAATGGATTCTGACAATTTTCAAATCTCTCAAAAGATCTGCAATCAAGTATAGAATTCTTTCATTCATTTTCAAAGATTTCAGATCGATTTTCACAGTTTTTTTTTTTTTTTCGACGACTTATAATCATTTTTGACGATTTCAAATACCTTTCTGAAGATTTTCAATCAATTTTGAAAATTTTTAAATATATTTCGAAGATTTTTTATTTCATTGCGACAGTTTTTAATTGTTTTTTCAAAATTTTCATTCGATTTTCAAAAATTTGTTATCAATTTCCCAAGATTTTCAATTACTTCGATACTTAAAAAATGTTTTTGAAAATGTTTAATCTATTGTGAAAATGTTACATTTATTTTCCAATTTTTTAAAATGAATTCTAACAATTTTTCAAATTTTCACAAAGATTGTTCATCAATTTTGAAATTGTTTAATACATCACACCGATAAAAAATTTGAATTTTCGCGGCAATCAACTGGAGGGCGCTGCCCTCGGGAAAATCAGGGCCGATGCGGAAGTAAAAAGAAGAGAGGATGATGTTAGCACCGAGAATCCCGGGTTAAAATATTCGGGCCGAGGGGACGCCGAGAGAACGCCGAGAGGCCGATTAACCACCGACTATACGCCGATGTAGATTGTAGACGTCAATCTCGGGCCGACTGCACGCCGAAAATAGTACATTACGCTGCTAGGGCCTCGAAGTTCTTCTAATTTCGAGGGTCTTTTGTTGTATCCGAGTCATTGACGAGGGCGCCCCGCAGGGGCGTCCGAGGCGATGACGAGGATACAACAAAAGTAC
>JABFQM010003997.1:0-10404 GCA_022816865.1 Zelostemma sp. ZL-2020
AAAAGTGAATTGAATGTAACGCGAGTATTGACATTGTTCCGAAACTGATATACTTTTTTTATTAAACAAACGGCTCGATGTGGATTATTGAAAAAATGCTCGGCTCTACTTATTTCGGGGAAAAAGAAGAGTTTATTTACTGTACTTCGTATGTACCAAACGATCGGAGTTTTATTGCGCGTTAATATTATTTCTCCTTCAGTTTCGAAAGCTGGAAAAATTTCTCAATAATTGTTTTAAATATCATTCTTTCGTGTCTTTTGTAAAAACCTGAAGATCGAAACCGAAATCGAATAAAACTTATGTTTTTCGAAGTTTGCAGTCGATTGTTTATAAGTTGAGCATTATTTTAAATGAAAGCCCCAAAACCCAAACCGGATTCGTAAAGATGCGAAAAAAAGTCACGATTAAATACGAATGCGAAATTCCAAAAGAAAGTTGCTCCTAATTAGAACGGTAACGACGAAATGTTAAGCAGTATTAAGGAATTAGCCACGAATTATTAGCGCTTGTATATACTCGCGTTGTCCGTAACGCACGTAACTTGAGAGATTGGTATTGATTGGTTTGTTTGCGAAGAACACACAAACAATATGAGTCGTCTCGAATCCGGAGCTCCTCGGAACGCCGATGAAACACACTGGGCTAATATTGGCGCGGAAATTACGTAAAACAAAGGAAGTGAGCTTGGCTTTGCCGCGTCTTCCGACAAATCGTTCGATCCATCTTGCGCGAAGAACGGAAAAAGCGAAGATGTGAAATCACTGAATCGTGTTCGTAATGATCGATAATGTTGCGATCGTTTTGTTTATTGCGTTTCAAATTTCAAAAATATACAAAGTCGTAAAGAAGACAATGTATTGGTAAAATGGAGGAGGAAGGAAAAAAATAAAATGGCGATCGTATAGCGGTCCGAGGTTAAAACACAGGGTTGAAGAGGGCGATGGCGGAAGCAAGCAAGCAGCTATCTAGCCCCAGACAGCCACCCACGATGCCGGCGAAATCCGACAAAGGCTTCACCACTCTCACGATCTCGGATCTACGCAAATAGACGGACAACCCCGCGCTTGCCGGCTTTTAACATCCGCGTTTATCCTTCTCTCTTACCACCTGCCCTCGTATTCTTTTCTCCCCTTGTCCCTTTTTTCTTCCTCTGTCCTTCCCATTCTTCCGATCAGGAAAATTTCCCATCATTGTTTATCGTGGAGCACTAAAATTCAATCACGAGTGGAGGTTCAGAGTTCAGTTGCCTCGAGTTTTCCTTTCAACAAACATTGCTTTTCAACATTCAACTTTTCATATTGGAAATATGGTAATTTTATGCCAATGAAAGAAATGTCGAAAACAGAATAAATTAAGGACCTTTCGATAATGCCAATAAATGTTGCCTGTTCAAATGAAACTTTACACTTGAAAATGTGGAATAACGAGAGTTTTATTGAATTACATTTTTTAATCAATTAACGTGCATCCAAACCTGTGTACAAATATAGAACTTTAAAAAAAAGATGCTTCGTTTTGGGAAAAAAGAAAGATTTCTAAAGTTGAATTCAACTGAAAATTGGATTGACATTCGATCGATTTGTTTTACTTCGTTTTTATTTGTGTTAACACAATTGATTCTTTGGCATATATTTGTCGAAGCCTTAGTTTTATTCGCCGACAATGGGGATGCGCGTTCTTCCAGCGAATCATTTCCCGAATCGGCCGCTTCATTTTTTCCTATCCGAACAATATTTCCGCACTGCATCGTTGTTGTGCAAACCTGCCTCTTTTCGCTTGACTTAGCATACCTACAACTTTATTTTCATGAAATAAGTGTCGCCGTATTTACTTGGGAAAACAAGATTTACCTATTTGGCGTTACGTAGAGGTCTGACGGGAAAAAACTTCTGTCCAATCGTGAATGTCAGTCCTAACTTGTTGACATTTTTTTCCGAAAAAAACAACTTGAGCTGAAATAACTGTTTATATAAACTCGAATTTTATGAAGGGGTCGTAAAGTTTGGACATTTTTTTGCTCTGTTCTGTCTCTTCGTTTGCTCACACTGGCACGAGTTGCAACTGAATTGTCAGATTTCTTGACTGATTTTATCTTCAAGTAATGTAGGTCGGGCGTAAACAGAACGATGTTTATCGACTAATCATCGATGAAAACTATCCACGATATATCGTTTAATATTTAATACTATATAACACGGCAATTGGTTTATTCAGGTTTATCTCTTCAAACGCCTCGGATCGCAAAACATGGAATCCTTATCTTTTAAGGGTCGGAAACCTTTTATCGGACACTGTCACAAGAACTGAACTTATGTATATTTTTCATTTAATATCTACCTCAGTAAATAAATAAAAATTACGAAATTGGTTAACTATTGATTAGATTCTTAACACGGTTTTTTCCATTCGGTGTAAATTCATTGCTTGACTAGAGAAATTAAAGAATTAGCATCAATTTAATAAGTTTCATTCTGTCCCACTTTTTATGTAAAATTAACTTGTTTAATGAAATATTGTACACGCTAAATTTTTTATAGTGAATTTCACTCTAAATAGAGTCATTCAATTTCTGTCATAAATTTCACTCCAGAAGATTTAGCGTGTAAAGTAATGGTGTAAATTAGAAATTGTGTCTAAAATCGCAAAATCTATGCTCTTTAGCGATTCACCAAACAAAATCAGCTTTTGTACATGATGTAAATGCAATCCAAGAATTTATAATAAATAATCCAAAACGGTGCATTTAAACTTGTACTGCGGTTTCGAGATATAATCTTTACTTTGAATCTGTTAGACAAACATGTAAACAATGTTGTTGAAAGTTTGTTCCACTGTATCCCCGAGTACAAAATAATAAGCAATCCAAAGTTTGTTCTGACAATATCAATATAGTGCGGATGAATATAAATATCAAACATTTACATTCTACATTAGTAACCAATTCACCAATATTTTTCGGGAAAATCGTGCATCTTTAGTCCACTCAAAGAAAGGGTTTGTCGAATCGTAGTTGATGGTACCCTCATCGCATGAATGTTCAGTTCAGAAACCAGTATTCAGTATTTTTCTTGACATTCGATGTAACTTTATAGAGCGTAATTAATTTCCTTCGCGATTCATTTCAACAACTCGTGTTTTGCCTTTAATTCGAGCCCTTTTTATCCATTACTCTCGTTTCACAAAAGTTATTATTTGACCGGGTAAATCTTTGCATTTGATTTGGTGGGCGAAAGTGGAAGGAGAGCGATTGTCGAGAACAAATGAGAAAGAAAGGCAGAATCGGGAAGTAAAAGCGCGCGAGGGAGAAGTGAATAACAGTGGACGGTTGTTTGAGTTGGTAATATTTGGAGTAACGCTCGACTCTGCGGGTTTACTGGATTTTGTTGGCAATATTGTAACTCCAACTTCTCTTCCTGACCTATCTTAAGTTGCCTCAACATAACCTACTCTAATAACGCGTTACACACGTGCAAACCGTGAGGTTTCAGGGGGATAGTTTCTGTAGACTTAACAGATATTCCCCAAAGCGTTAAACGCCCAATCGGGAAAAAAAGAGCAATCTCCGACTAATTAGACCTATCAGAACCGTTCGCTTCTGCAGAAATGGATTCATCCTCGACCCGCTGATTTTCGCAAACATTGCATCATTCATAATGAAATATTTTTATTGGCCCTGGCAAATACGCCGAGTTGACACTCTTTGTATTATGTCATTATTCAATTTTATGACCAACGCGGTTATTTAATTTCGAATTGATAATTCGGAGAGAAATGTTTCATTAATACGGCTAATAAATAGATAGCTAACAAGTGCGTATTATCGAGCTAACGAATAAATATTTGGTTACCAGAGCGGAGCAACTCAAATATGTTCAGCCAATGTCAACCACGTCTATTATTTGCCGCGCTATTCTTCTCTTTTTAAACGCGCAGCTTTGGACATTCCTGCCGGCAACAACCCTTCAATTCCAATCGACTTGTTAACTTTTTCAGAGTAAATGCATACTAATGAATCCAGAAATGTTCGCCAATCCAGTCATAATATTTTATCACCATTTTCGCCCGATCTCAACTGCGAATTTGAATAATTACTTAATTAGCAACTGCAAACGTACGCTATAAAAGTTTTTTAAGACGCCACAGATTTTCATTGTATAAAACTCGTTTGACGAGGAAAACATGCATTTTTTATACACACTGAAAAAACAATATTCGTAATTTACTTAAGAGCTTCAGAATTTTTGCAATTCTTATTCCACTTGGTGACGTTTGAATTGAATTTGCACGATTTAAAAGTTATGCTGATAAAATGCACCGTATAAAATCGTGATAAAACTCTCAAAAACGGTAATTAAAAAATCTTGTAACGTCAATCGTGGGACATCATCTTCTCAGTTAATTTATTGTTGTTCTTTGCCAAAAGCGCCGCAAATCTGAGCGAATGATTCGATGAAACGACTACGATGTTGAGTGAAAGCAGATCAATCAAATACCTAATTGGCATAAAACAGACTTTATACAGATTAAGTTCGTGTATTCACACAAGCGCCAAGTTACACACGAGAGCTGTTCCAGTACGATGCGATATGTACCGTACTGTATGTACCCAGAATGTGTTACCGTTGACTCTTCAGTGTTTGATTCTTGAATCACTCCGTTTACGAGAAATGGTTAATCGTAGATTAAATATTTTGGCCACCGTTCGGCTGCACGCTCGAGCTTGCGCGCGCGCGCGGTTGAATCTTTCACGTTGCGTGTTTATTTGCGCTTGCTCTTGGAACGGATCGTTATGGCACCGAGGCGATACCCACGCGCTCTTTGACGATCCTCCAACCCAATTCAACGAAAATTCCTCCTGCGAAATGAGTATCGCGATACAAAGTTTCTTGCTAATTTCAAAATATACAACGTTAATGATAAAATATGTTACGCAAGGTAATAATTACTACGAATCTTGCATTATCGATTGCGTAACGAACTCGACCTCGCCGATTCTTTCGGAATTAGCATTTCGAGAACTGAATTGATGCCAATAGAATGGATTGAAATCGATCTAGCGCGATTCGAACACCTGTTCATGATGTCTGTTTTGAGCTATACAAATACTTGGTTTCCAAAATTTTTATGTGCTCTTTTCAACTTTCATTGACCTGATTTTAATTGACCGAAAACACGTTCGAAGGTGCGTGTTTTATCAGGCAATAAAATTACGAAGCAAGGTTGCAGTTGCTTTTCGTAAAAATTTGAATTACCTACCACAATTTTTTCCACGAAATTATGAATTTTCAATAGCACAATTTTTATTTGCAGATCGTTTGTTACAATCGCTTACGATAACATTTTATTATGCCCCGTCATGCTACTTTTTAAAATTTATGTCGTCATTTCGTCACGATCATAAATAAGATTGTTTAATGCAATTTTTAACGCAAAGGTATGGGCTGTTCTTAAACGCGCGGTATCTGTCTATCCTTCAGCTTTATATACCTCACGCCATAAATACGTTCCTTTGATAACGCAGCCTGCGTCGAAGTCTGATAAGATAAGGAACGAAAGCACAAAAACCACATAAACAAAATCGGCTTCTTACGTGCTTCGTACCTTTCGCGAACTGAGAGAATTTTAATTCATCCACGTTGCATTTTGTCCGGGTTGAAAAATTTTGAGCTTGACAAAAATTCTAGATTGTAAAGAAATATTTGCACGTAAAAATCGTGATGCCTGAAAAATGGCAGTTATATGAAGTTGGGTCATCCTCGTTAGATTTGCGCCAGCGCAGCTTTTCCTCGGGTAAAATTCCGCCACAAATTAAAGGTCGTGAATTAAACATTGTATTATACTTTATTAAACATGCTAATATGTATTCCGTCGAAAGTAAAATGACAGGGCCATCCAACAATGAACTTTCTTTTGCAATGAAGAGCGCCCGTCCTCGACACTCGTGTTTTAAAACTGAGCAAACACGACTCGTCGCTGCTATCCATTAGCTCCTTCAATTATTCGAAGAGGTATTCTGCGAAAGAAAGTAAAGACTTTAGCTAGTACAAGTTTCGCGTGTTGTTCTTGCGAAAGAGCCCAAACTTGAAATGAAGAAATCAGGGGTCAATTTGAAAATTCTCTTCCCCCCCGAATCTTCCGATTCTCCTTGCTGTAGCTGAGAAAAATTGAATTACAAAGTTCATCGCGCTTCTCGGTAATCGCGGAAATGTCAAAATTCATCGAAGGATCGAGATTGGATGTAATTCCGAAGGGCCGAGAAATGAGAACCGTCGTTAAACAAAGGCAACGAAAAGGTTTCCGTGAAGTTAGGAATCTGTCTCGTTAGTTGAATCATATTCACCTCGTTGCCCCGCTTCCTTCTCAACCGTTGATATAATTAATTAACCAAATCATTACGGCGCCTTCGCAGGAGCGAAAAGAGTTTCCGCGAAATCGAATCAAAAAGCGCTGAACGCCCGGCTCGTCTTTTAATTCGCGAAGAACCGACACTTTGTTCCGGATATCGATGACTACTAATTACAGAGTTAATTAATCAAATTACTCGCTTGCATTTCAATAATTCCTTTACCGATAAAGTTGAAATCAGTTCTCGAGTGCCTCGTTGAAACTCATTCATGGCAAGGGTAAAAAACATATAGGAATTTTTACTTGCGCAATATTTGAACACGTTCAGTATCCAATGAAAAAGATTTTTTTCCGAGTGTCTGTTGATTTTTGATATGATAACAATTGAGATTTTTATTCAATCTTGTATTTTTTTTCAAGCCAGCAGGTTTGTGTAATGCATGAGCCGGTAATTTACAGGGCCTTAAAGGTTCTTAT
Organism: Zelostemma sp. ZL-2020; assembly: GCA_022816865.1. Taxonomy (NCBI): domain Eukaryota; kingdom Metazoa; phylum Arthropoda; class Insecta; order Hymenoptera; family Platygastridae; genus Zelostemma; species Zelostemma sp. ZL-2020. The sequence goes on from JABFQM010003997.1 coordinate 6,826, forward strand.
CGGAGAATGTGTCTTATCGCTGAAAGCAGAAAATGAGTAAATACGTGTATCTTCACGAGCAGTTCCTCCGTCATGTAGACGAAAAGCCACGATTCTAAAGCACTTTGTAATAACGTAATATATTTTACAATTCCATTCCCACCGAAATTGATAACGTTTCCATTCTTTGAATCTCGTTACGACAAATAGCATTAAATTACGATTGAACGACCAAAGAACTTTCCGATATTAAAAATACGAAGACGCCAACGTTTATTATTGCAAAAGTCTTTCAATCGTAACGAAGAACGAGGAGTAATAAACGCTTAATCAAAGACTTTTATTATTTGAAAAAGGGCGAAATTTCATCTCAGTTTTCTCGTGGCTCGTGCCAATCACAGGCTCGTTTAAGGAACGCGCTCGGTGCGTGAAAAGGTGCACGTAATTACACGGGCCTGCGATCGATTCCCTGGGTGGGTAATGAATTTTTTACGACCCGGAGATTCATCCATGAACGGTGCGGGCCGTAACCAATGCACCGCAGTACATCGCTTCGGATTGAAACCGCGCTGAACTTCTCTGTCGACGAGTATTAACGACAAATCGTTATAATTTTCCATCGATTACTGTGACGGAAGAATGATCGCCTCGCAAGAATTTCGACACGTTTTTCGCCTTCTTCGTTCTTTCATTTTTTCTCGCCGGTTAAAGAAGGAGAGAAAACCGTAATTCCGATATCGAAAGTCACGCTTTACGAGAATGACTTTTTCAACCGTGGGTTAGATTTGAAAAAACGCGGTGAAAAGGAGGACATATGGCTGATAATAAGCGTCAATCGAGCAGTCGAGTTTTAGTGAAGTGTTGCACGAACGTCACGTTACTTAACCCGATAAAAGCATATGTTATTCAACCCGCAACCACCCTTTCCGTTACGCTTGGTTCCTCAAAAAAGCCCTTTTTTATCAAATCATCGCAATTAACCCCGATCGAACTCGTGCCCGATATCAATTAAAACAATGTTACAGCATTTTTTATACCGCTGATTCGTTTTATTTATTTATTGTCTTTTTGAATTAAACAAAACGTTGAAACGGCGATTGATGTTTTGATTGAAAACATTTTTTATCGCCGAATTTCTTTGGTTTGTTTATATTTAAAACTTTCCAGGATCTTTGGACGTTTTTCGAATCGAATTTACGTAAATTAAAGATATAGGCAAATTAGAGGCGTATCGAACTTCCGACATCCTCGCTATGTACATTATATGTCGTTTCGTGCGCTTGATGGAAGCACAGAAAATCCCGGAGTACCGGACTTGGTCCCGCACGCAACTTGTACGAGGGTGCACGCTTGCATATTTTATGAGCAAATAGACTTCTCGCCCCGCTGCGCGGATCCTGAAGTCGCTCTTTGGCGTGACTGTTAAGCCCGGGTCTTCAGTGCCTTCAACTTTGGATCGCGTACTCGGCTGGAAATTCGTTTTAAACATACGAAATAATACAACGTGGATAAAGTCGACGCATTTGCCCGAAATTCGACGATTCGACTTTGGGCAAAACTCGAAACTCGAAGAATCGAAATTACAAGCGCGTTGTTATCTTTGAGTAAAAAAGTAAAGGTTTCTTGTGCAACGCTTTGATAAGGAGGATTTGTCGTAGCGATTAAAACAGAATCTTGCTTTTTCATTGGTGGTCGAAGATTCATGCGCGCGAGCTACCGCTATTTCTCGTTTGCTTTTTTACTTTCTGTAAACTAAACACGGGTAACCGTGGTTTACTACTTTCGATGCACAAACGGTACGAACATTGTGTTTGTGGAATATGTATCTTTTGCGCGAATAAACATTTTCTATTGAAAAAAGCGTCTGAAGAATTTAATCACTGTATGCTATTGGATCGGAAGTCGTGATTTTATTTGAGTCGGCTCGAAACTTTTTGAATCGAGTTTAGTAACCATGAAAGGGACGGAAAAACGAGTGATTTTCATGCGTGAATTGCAGAAAAACAAATAAAGAATTTATAAAGAAATAGTTGAAGAATAAAAAAAATTAGGAAAAATGGTTTGGATGAATGCATTGAAATATTGATTTCATGTTGGGATTGATATTCAATTTGTATGAAAACTTATGTATTTCAGTTTGATTTATTTTTAATTCGAATTAAAATGGAGCATTTATAATTCGATTTGAATTAAATGGTAATCAAACGCTTAAACGTTATAAAAGTACAGTCGAAATATTATTTTTTTTAAACACTTTTTAAGATTTCATAACAGTTGTAATCGAATTTGATCAAGATCCAAGTTGAAATGCAGTTTCAATCGAACTTTATATGATTTTTCATTGACGTTGAATCGAATAATAAGTAATCGAACCTCGATAAATATTTAATGGAATCCGAATCGTTCCTTCAATTATCAGCAGAATTTTTGTACAATTTATTCATGGAATCATTAAGTTCTTTAATTTTTATATCGTTATTCATTAATTTTTTAATTTTCTTGCATTTTCTCGTTTTATTTTCATATTTTTCGTAATTTGCAACCATAATTTTATATCTTAATGAATATTAATAAAATACGACAGCATTTGCTAAAAACTGTTTATCAATAAACAAGTTGAATTTTTAAAAAGTTTCATAATTTGCTGCCGTGATTACAGAAAGAGGAATTTTAATTTTCATACGCGCCGGGCTTCTATTTATTTATCATTTCACTTGCTCACAAATTTAACCCAGGAAATAAAAAAATCTTGTTGAAGTGAACAAAATGGCATACTTGGGAAAAAGTGTTGTTTGCTAAACAGAAATTGACTGCTTTTCAGTCGCGTTTTCTGATCCGATTAATTAATAAATATTTTTCTAAAAGTTGCACAAGTTCCAAGTCGTTACTTTTAACCGTTTTTTGTTATCGGCGTTTAATTAAAGGTTTAATTGAAGGTTTTGTTTGATTAAAAAAAAATTTATTAAACCACCCTAACATTCTTTTAATCTTTAGTTTATAATTTTTTAAATGCAAATAATTTGTCGAATAAACCAAATAATTCCACAGTGCTCGACAGGAAAATTATTTCAATGTTACTAAGTATGTTTTCAACAATGTTTTAATATTTAGTGAATCTCATTTGTCCTGCAAAAAAATTACCGAGCAAAAATTATCAACAAAAGACATCGTGACACCTGTTGGAAATGTCAAAAATAGTTGATCATTGAGAAGCAACACGACTTTTTTACAGAATACGATAAACAAACCCGTGTAATTCCTCAGTGATCGATTATTTACAAAACTTTCAACGGCTGAATTGTTTAGAATCTAATAACGAACAAAATAATTAGTCGTAAAGTCAAATCAGTTAAAAAATACACAATTCTAAGGAAGAGAACCAAAGAAAATGCCATTGTTCTGCCACAATGTCTTTCATTTACAATTTCTGCTCGGTAATTTTTTTCAGGATAAATGAAAGTAATTTCAGAAGATATCATTATAATATTGTTGATAAGAAAGTTGATAACATTGCAATAGTTTTTTCCTTCGTACAGTGATTACCGTGGAAGTTTTACCTGAACAGCAGCTATGGAATCACGGCAGAAAAGCTGGTAGAAT
>JABFQM010003998.1:0-10403 GCA_022816865.1 Zelostemma sp. ZL-2020
ACAAATGCATGTATCTTTTTAGCAAATGAATATTTTTCAAAACGCCACGGTCAAGTTGTTGCAAATAGTTCCGTGAACAATATAAATAATCGAACATGCAAATTGGCTAAGAAATAAACATTTTTCTTTTAAAAAACTGTTAAAATTTTCAATTCTTCGTTACGAGCATTTCTGCACAATTTTTTCAGTGGCTTATTTTTTTTCGTGAAGAAGAAGATGTTAAATAAATTATACTCAAATATTAAATGTAATTGATTATGTTGCATTATAAATATTTTTTTCAATTCGCCCTTGCATTAAAGTATCGATCCACCTTAATTTACTATTTGACATTGATTTAATTTTCTTTAATTTACAGTACAGTTCCCACTCTATTGGAGTGAATTGGTTCACTCTTACTGAAAGAGTGGAATTTTACTTCTAATGAGTGAAGTTTCACCCCAAAAGACGTACATTCTTCCCCAAGATTTGAGGTCAGCAAAGTCTTATAAGTAAAAAAATTGTAATAAAATGGGCTCGTTTTAGTTCAACTCAAACTATTATTTAAAGTAAGAAATCTGTGCACTACTTATACATTAATATGTCTGAATGTTCAACTTTCCGTCTGCTACATTTACAAGCAAAAACACTTGTACTAAATATAGTAACAACTCGAAAGTTCGAGAGATGTAAATCGTTGATAGTATCATTGCGTAATTGTTAAGATTGCGTCACGAATATGTTTTATCGATGCGATTTTCCTATAAACATGTCACTATCGGATTCGCGTACTCGGGAATTTGGAATTTCAGTACCGAGTAAAAGACGATAAAGTGTAGAATCGGAACGAGAAATGGGTCGGTAAAACACGGATACAGCGTGTTCTTGCCGTTGTTATCGTTTCATGTTTCAAACATTACATTTATGATAGATTATTGATAAAGATATTGAGGCAATCTACGTACTTTAATGAAACAGGACAGGAACATACGAAATTCTTTTTTATATAAATTTACCGGCTTCAGTCGAAGAAAAAAAAGCTACATGAGAATAAGAGTTGGGTCTTCATTGGATGGAATTATTAATTTTTCGAGGCCTAAAAAATGTGACTGAAACCTTCTCTCGAGTATTTGATATTTCAAGTTGAATTGGAAAAAAATTATTTTAAAATTAATACTTTGTATCGGGAATTTACATACAATCGCATCACATATACAAAAAGTTTAAGATTTTTTGAATGATACGCTTTTAATGTATCGATAATTCAAAGTACAGTACAGGATGTAAACTGCACTTCGAACACTGAATTCAATTATTCTGGGGAATGAAAATGAAGCTGATATAATCAATTACCAAACCGTATATGTTACGAAAAATGGTTTTATCGTGAGAGATTTACAATCATATACACACAAAAAATACGTATATTATTACACATATCGATAACACTTCGATATGACGTTCCGCCGATTCTGAATTTTCAGCCAATTCAATTAACTGTAATGATATAACGTTGAGATCTTAATCGAAGTGAGAACTAAAATTATTAATCTGTGAAAGAACAGTGCCTGTACCCCAGACGCTAGACGAGAATTAGAACTTTTCCGTATTCTTCTTCTGTAGGATGATGGATAACGATCGATTGAATTTAGAATGGAATGTGAGAAATAATAATTTATACTTCTTATCGCTGTATTTCGGAATCTGCCCGACTTGATCTTTTATATCATGGCTTAGACTCAATAATAGCGACCCAGCTCTGAATTTGGCTGTGACTGTTGAACGATTCTACATGCGTACTTAGTTTCAAAGCAAACTTGAAACACTGAAATTCCAAACCCTTTTTTAGTAAAAAGCGAATTTGACGTTATTATACTGGACCCTAAACTAACAAAAATATTAAATCAATTCAAAATATTTTTCAGTGAAAATAGAAAGTACTAACTCACTGCCAACTTCAGACCTGTCGTTATTCTTAAGTTGCACCATTCATGCGCTCATCGTTACTCTCTTCAATTCTTGTTGTAGCATCTCAAATGGAACAAAATCATATATCTTGAAGCAAACACCGAATTGTTGTTGGAATAGAACACCAAAAAAGCACCTGGTTTTGAATGATATTGTAGATTCATATCGCGATACAGTAATGAAAAAGAAAGCGAATCATAGTTCTTTTTGTACATATGCGAAACGTTTTGCAGTGATTGCCAATACTCAAATGAACGCTTGTTATTTAGTTTACAAGCTGATCATGAACCTTGTAGGTATTCTACAACGCACAATTTCATTTATTATGGAAGTGGAGTAAGAATGTTACTATTATATCGAGTGTGAATCGCGTAAAGTTTATGCGAATTATGCGTGCAAGTGAAATATCTTGAATGATGTCGATTTTAAAGTTAAGTTGATGAAAAATGAAACGAAACGAAACACTATTTTTCACACAATCATTTTCGAAACAATTTTTATATTGGTAATGAGCATGTTACTTTGTCGATTTTCAATTTGATGAGTCCTTTTCTCAAATGTAAGCATTTTTTATCGCATCGGAATGTGGTGAACACGGGTTAAAGAACAATACATATCTCTGCCGTGCTTTGTGTAGTTATTGTTGTATATTTGTTAAGTCTTCCATAAAGGACGTCCGTATATTAAAGAAGAGCAACAATATGACGTAGAAAAGAGTAAGTGAGATACGAGTAGCAAAATGCAAACATCCTTTATGGTCGATTCCTTAGTAAAAAAAATGAAAGGCACCTTTCAAATATTTCGGAAAAATCGCAAAGATGTTAGAAATGTTGATTAAGCTTTTTATTAAAAAGGAGGAAATTTTGCGTCCATTCGGTTTATTTCATTGCATGAAATAGAAACAATTTCAGTGAAATAATAAGGCTGTAAAACATATTTAACAATGCAAAACATTTTATTATAAATTGTTCTTTACATGAAAAATCAGATTTGAACCACCCTGCATAACAAAATTTTTTGAATTTAGAAAATGTTTCAATAGATGGATTTTCTGGGGCTGCAGGGTACTTGGTAAATTTCAAAATAAAAGTTACGATCTTGTGTAAAAATCATACTACAAAAGTAATAGCAAAAAGTTTGTAACAATGTGCCTTGAATACATTACTTTTATCGTCTGTTGTATTATTCAGGAAAAACGTGTTTTAGGGTATTTTATCCAAGACTTTGTTTCATTTTTGAATCGATTTTAGGTCTCCGGTTGATATTTTTCGATGAGTAAGTGAATACATTTCAGACGCAAAATTTTCTCCTCGAAATTGGCGATTTAAGCGAAAATGTATTAAGCACGACAGAAAATAAATTTACAACTTTGTCGTTTTTATCGATAGTTAAAGATTTTTCAGCACTTATAAAAACTGTAAATGAATGCACTTCGTATAGAATTACATGAACGATTTTTGTATAATTTGGAACGTCAAAAGTCGGAAAGAAAATTCGATTCGGGGCAGCATTTTTATGAATCAATTGTAACCTACACTTTCAGTTAGACTTTTTAATTCATAGATAGAATAAAAATAAACAACATATTTTGAATGCGTTGATAGAGAAATGTGGAGTGAAATTATATGGAGGAAACGAGTTTTAAACCTATCATGCAAATTTTGATTGTTCCAGTGTTGATAGGTTAAATTAGCAGTGCGCGTCAATTTATAATTTTTCTAACACGTGAATTGAAGATTACGTTTGTATATATTTTTAGAAACTTAAATTGTACGTTCAAAATGTGTATAGGTTTAGCGACGTATGTGAAAATCAGGAATATGTATAAATAACGTTGAATTTTCAAGCTAAAAGAATTGGAAATGAAAATAAAATATATATATCTACTTGGAACAGATTTTAAATTTTGTCATGAATAGAAGTTTCGTAGTTGGTTTTTAATAGTTGTACGTGTGTTTCTAATAGTGGAATCCAATCAGAGTTATAATTGAATGTAATTAAAATAATACATTAAATAAGATCCACCCAATGCCGAATCGTGGCTCTGAAGAATTTGATAAGCTTGTGTATCGTTCGATGGAACTTGTAATTTGAATTTTAAAAAGTGCGAGAAGTATTTAAGGTTATTAAAAACGATGTGTAAAATGTGAGCAGTCTACTATGATCGACTACGCAGATAATAACTTTTAAATCTTTCTAGTCCATAATTATTATGAACGGATTACTGAAATTTCGCAGAAGGATGTTATGCTGAGTATTACGGATAAGAAATTTTCCATGTAATATATACATACATTAATATAATTACGTTATTTAATATTCATAAGGATTAAAATAAAAATGATGATTATTCAAGAAATCTCGATTTTTACGTACCTATATCTCCTTACATCGTTTCAACTTCAAATTACTCGAATTAGCGGTAAGTGCAATATTTACATTTCAAATTCAATACTCGCGAATATTAATCGCAGTGTGGATAAGGCAGATTCCGGTACCATTATTGGTTTTTACTTTACGTGGGAATAATGAAACGTTAGTAACTCTATCTGGAAAAGCAGATAACTACCCTTGTTTTCACCTTTTGTTCCCACCTTATATCCTATCGTTACCGGTAATGCGGTACTCAAAAAAAATTATCTCGGTACGCGCGAATCTTTTAAACGTGTGTTCGGCTAAATTCCCTTTGATGTTTCACAAAGCTCTGTTTAATAATGGGCCTCGGTGGCGTAGTTGGCAGCGTGTCAGTCTCATAATCTGAAGGTCGTGAGTTCGAGCCTCACCCGGGGCAGCATTCTTTTTATTATTTGGTGGAAAATGTTCGTTTTCGTCACTGACTGTCTATAATATTAATAAGCATCTTTTTATTTGTTTTCCTGATCTTGATGGTTGTAAAAATCGTTTTCAGTAATAAAAAACGACTTTAATTTTGTCTCAAAATTGTTGAAGGATTTCCGAAAGAACAATTTTCATCAGAAAAACGTTATTTTCAATAAATTATTAAGAATCCGCAGCGTTTTTGTAAACTGGCAAATTAATATACTCTGAATATATAAAGAAGGAAAATTTGCCACTGTTTTTTCCGTTCTGGGACTGAAAAAAATGAATATACAAATCGGCTGTTTTTCTTTCTCGCGATATTTGCATGATTAATGTGTACGTTCAATTCCAATAGTCCAGGAAAGGGAGAAAGAGTGTCAGACGATATTATGCAAATGTAAGTATCCCTTCCAGTTGTACTTCGCTACCTTTTAGAATTGAAACGCAGAAATACAGCCGTGAGCTGTGAATTGCTTAATACCCTTTACACCCCAAATATTTTAGAGTGTTTCTTTTCCTTTCTCTGTTTTTCTTAAATTCTCCAACAAATGAACAACCTAGCAATATTCATGTATTCTCCAAAAAGCCGTAAATTCAATCACAATAAAAGTTCTTTTTATTCGTCGTTGGAAATGTCTGAATTGATAATCAATGTAATGAAGATGAAAAATGAATGAACGGGATGAAACACATCGACCATGGTTCATTTTTTTGTAATACGAGGAATGCGAAATTCATGTTCGGCTATCAAAAAGTTCGACGCTTTTGTAAACATCGTAGTCCGTGTTTTTCCGACGCTCAGGCGCATGCATATATATCATTTTCGCGTTGATTCAAAGCATATTCAAAGCTTCGGGCTCGCGATGAAAAGGCGTTCCGGTTTCTGAATATATTCCAATTAAAAAGCCAGAGCTTCGTTACACTCGCCTCTTTGCTCGTATCATCATCTCCCTGTCTCTCGCTCCCTTTCGCTTCTTCGCACGCGTCGACTGGGCGCGTTTCATCCCCTCGCTCTCGCCCCGACTCTTTACTTTTTCCTCTTTGCCTTTCGCGACCGCGACTCTCCCGATTCCCGACGCAGTTTCTCCAGCAATTATCCCGGTGCTTTTCTAAGGAATTAGAAACGCCCATCGTTTCTCATTCTGCTCAATCACGACCTGTTTAACGAGTACCTATCTTATCCGCGAGCGTTGTCACTTCGCTTCCCTTCAAATTACACGAAATCGTCTTATCAAAGTCTATTCTTTGCTAATGACACCGACGCGAACGTCATGCTTTGTGGCGTTTTTTTCCTTCTCTCCGCAATAAACGGGAGAAGGCACATTGGAAAATTGCAAAAATCAATGCACATTGGTGGAATGTATGATCCAGCGATTAAAAAATTGTGACTCTTTCTTACCACTATTATGTACGATTATGATATAAAACACACACAAAAGTATAATCTTTCAGTTCAATTAAATTATTTTACAGTTCGGCTTTAGTATCGAACAAAATTATTACGAAGTTTGATTGAAATTGATTGAGAATTTTTCGAGTTATTAATGATAGTGGGTGTTAAAGTCAGTTTTGTCCTTGAGGTTTATTCCGGGATTGAATTAGACCATGAAAAGAAACTGCACTATTTTTTAAGATATTTCAAATTCACGGTCTTTGGTTCGCTGCGTTGGTAAAAAATTGCGTCATTCCATTTGCATGCGTAATTATCACGACAAGTAGTTCCCGGAAAGTTAATTTTCATAATAACCCGTATTTTTTAATTTCAGTTTTTTCACTCAGTATTTCTTCAGAAACGTTCGCTAGTGCATAATATTTTTACATGCAAACCTTACTCTCAGTACAAAAATACAATGAAGTTTTTACGAAAGGTGCTGCAATCGTGGACATTCTTCGTTGCTCTCGTGACAAACACGACGAACTCTTCGATCTTAACGTCCAATGTGTACGGATCCATCGACGATGAAATCGCTCTTTCAAGGACTACCAGAAATTGCAAGTTAGAAAAAAACGGGGATATATTTTTAAACCTCGAGAGCATTAAGGTGAAGAAAATGGCGAGCAATTTCATCAATAGCTACCAAATCACTTGCTTGAGTCTCGAAAACGGCGAAGTAGAAGAAATAGAGAACGGAGCTTTCAACACCCTGCCTCGGCTGACTTACCTGAACCTCGCTAGAAATCATTTGAACATCCGAAACTTCTCCTACTTTGGAGGCCACGAAAAGCTGCAAACCCTTGTTTTGGACCACAATAAACATCCAGATTGGCAACGAAAATACGTCAGGTATTGCGGACGCGACAACCGATACGCTGCTACAAACACTTGGTTCTTTCCGCACACTTTTTGTGAAGTAGAAGCGTTCCAAAAACAATATCCTTCTCCTGTACGATACACCGGTGCCGATGTATGGATCAAGCTAAATGATATCATTGATATCGATGATTTGGACTTGACGGAAGATAAACGTGAGATGCTGATCAACGTTTTAGACGAATACGAATCCAGAGAAATCGGACATTCAATTTGGAACTCAATTGTAGAAAATTATGCGTTCCCTGAACTCACTCATTTGTACCTCCGTGACTCACATTTGCACGAATTCAACTACGCGAAGAGACATTTTCCAAAACTGACGCATCTGTTTCTTTCGGACAACGAATTGTCGACCGTTGCGTTTGAGAAGAGCATGAAAAACTCTCCGATAACACATTTGTATTTAGAGCGAAACAATTTGTCGCGTTTGAAAACTGAGTTTCTTGGCGACATCGAAGTACTCGTTCTTGATGGGAATCGATTCAGTCAATTGAGCAATTACGATTGCACGGAAAAACTTTGCCTGAGAAATTTTCAAACGCTGGTGTATCTTTCTTTGAGCAATAATTCCATACAGTTTTTGTATCCGGACACGTTCGAAGATTCCGAGCAACTTTTGGCGCTGAATCTCGCTGGAAATCGTATGACTCGTATCGATCCCAAAGTTTTCAGCGATTTGAGAAATTTGCTGTACTTGAATATGAGTTCGAACCCGCTGACGAATTACCCGAATATTTGCTCATTGGTAAAATTAACCACATTGGTTTTGAGCGATGTTAAACTCAGCGTTGTACCGCGAAATGCGTTTTGTGGTTTACCGAATTTACGAAAGTTACACTTGAGTCGTAACGACATAGAAAGAATTTCGCCAGAGGTTTTCGATGGCTTGAAATTGAGCTACTTGGATCTTTCGAAAAATCGTTTGACTCAAATTTCGAGCTCGCCGGCACAATTATCGCTCAGGTATTTGGACCTCGGTGAAAATCGTTTTGAAAATTTCGATCAGATCGATCTGAGAAAAGCACGGAATCTTGAGTTGTTGGACTTCAGGGATAATCAAATTAAAATTAAACCGAACGGAATTGAGTCTTTGCCTGGAAATGTAACTATAATTTTGGGTTCTTCAACGATGGTGTAATTTTACTATGTTTCGAAACATTTTTCTTGATTATAAAATGCAATCGTTACAATAAATAAAAACTGTCATTTTTTATTCGAAACTTTTCTTTGACCGAAATGCATCATACAATTTTTTATGTGATTAATTGAAATGTGTACATTTTAATTTCGTTTTGATAAATTCAAAACGAAATTGACTCAGGTCTGATCTGGACTCGATCTTGTTCCACCCGTATAAAAAAAGCTTAGCCAAAACTGGATTTTACATTCCATTTTATAGGTTCAATCTAATCTAATTCTAATCTAGGTCTAAATCAGGTCTGTCCAATATTAAGCCTACTTTAGGCAAACATTTTAAACAATAGCGATCATATTCGAAACCGTTTCAAAAGAGATACATTCTATCATCAAATCATTGATCGAATCAGAAAGAAAGATTTAGAGTTCTCTCAATGTCGATAAAGTCACTGTCAATGAACCGTGTAATTAAAGCACCCAATCCGTAATCCTACGAGGGTCTTGTTTACATTCAGAAACGATAGCTTTATACACGAAAACTATTTAACGACGCAGTTACGAAAAGCATCGCTAACTCAAGTGCAGCACTCACGGAAGATGCGCGTGCCCAAGTGTCAAGCTGAATTTACGCACGTACGAACATGCGTGCGTCTGTAAAATGCGCGGCTACAGACAATACACACGTGGCTAGTTCGCATACGAGAACAGACACTTAGACAGAGCCAGGACCCCCTGTTGCGATCGCACCGCGCTGACTTCCACGTACGTGGATGTGCAATCCTTAAAGTCGAAAATGGGAACTACGATCAAGAGATACGAGCACGATGGTGCTTTGCGCCCTGAATCTTCTCGACTCTCGGAAAATATATTTACTCTTCAAGACTCGGCGCTGTTAAAATTCCCATTTCCCGCGTTGCTGTGCATCGTTATTCCGCACGATCAGATTTATTCGCGATTTCGCTGTTTGCGATAATACTCGAGATGAGAATTGCATCGTTTTATTATTGTTTCCGAAGTTTAAAAACATAATATTTCAGGTTCTCTTTAACTGAATCAACGCATCCAATTAATAATCTCGTGCTTAATCTTTGTTGTCGAAGGGTGGTTCTTGACTTGTGTCGATTTCAACCAATTACTTCTTAAGTGAATTATGTACAAGCGAACACTACGAGTCACGTGTCCACTGTTGTTGCAATACCTCAATGTATACATACGCGCGTGCAGGATACGATACGTCGCATTCATGACATCGTAATTAGAGGCTGCGAGAAGACATCGAAAAAACAATGAACGATTACTTTAAAGATTTATTGAAGAGATGATTATACACATATTTACATGGATTATCGTTAATAATAATGAATATAAAAACTATAGATTCATCAACGAAATGTATAATACGAAACGAAGTTTTTATTTCATTACTAATGATGATTTTTGGATTCACAAGTTGTATTATTTATTTCGATACTTGGTATTTTGAAGAGGAGATTTTAGTAAATGCGTTATACGTATTAAATGTATCTACAAGTTCGTATTCCATTCCGACAAAGAATTTTACGTAATCATTGCACTCGCACCTAATGTTTAAACTTTTTTCTACATAGATAAATAATTACAAATACTTTAAAACGTAATTTTTCCGCTGCAACGGTAAAAAACAAGTCTTCTCGACAAATGCATTTCTTGCAAGATTTTGATATAAAATATGATAAATCTGCCAAAAAGAATATAATTTCTCGAATTTTCTACATTAAAAGATATCACACGCTGAATTATTCGGGCTGAATTGCACTCCAAGAATGATGAAATTCCATTCTAAAAGATTTAACGTGTGATTTCGTGCGATACTTTTGTCGAGAACACAAGTAACTGTACTTCGGAGATTTAGGTGAATTCAGGGTTGATAATAATACGTGAGCAGCGGATTTTGCATGGGTTAAAGTGGACAACCGTGAACATACGTGACATTGCGGAAGAGAGCCGCAGCCGTAGACAAGAAGGCCGCGGTAGAAGCGTTGGTTGGTGCCGGTGGGGGTGGCGGGGGCGGCGGTGGGGGCGGGGGTTGATGGGAAGAAGTTTGCGTTTGCGAAAAAGGCGGGCAGTAAGCGTCCAAAGAGCCATGATTAAGACCAACCCCATGAACTAGCAGATCTTTTTCGACAGTAGTCTGATGCCGCAATCG
>JABFQM010003999.1:0-10399 GCA_022816865.1 Zelostemma sp. ZL-2020
TGTTTTTTGAAATCTTCTTCCAACTGCAAGAAAATATTAATTAGTATTATAATTCGTAGGCATTTCAGCTTCATAATTGCTCACCAAAATGTAGCCGTTTGGCAGTGACAATGCTCGATAATAATTGAAGGGCCGGATCGAATTATTTATTATTAGGTAGATATATGAGGATATATCGGGATAGTACATAGTGTCGATAAGGTAGAACTCGCAAGGTATTGAATCTTAATGCCCATCACTATACATTGAAAATACGTTCTCTGTCACGAACAGTATACTCAGTAATAACATAATCAACGGATGTTTTTCAATGCACGAACAAGTGCATGCGGAGAAAAATCTCCTGAAAAAGCCGAATCCGCCGTCATTTCGGGAATTTGAGCCTCAAATGAAAAGATACAATCAAAAATACTCCGGCCTAAACGTCATTTTCAGATAATTTTTGTAAATATGGTCTGGTAGTTGACTTTGTTTTTCCTCACCTTCGGTCAACTACCGCTGACCATGATAATTGCAAATATTTTGCTGTCGAAAATTCGCATGCGATGGCGTGCATTGCCTTCGTGCGATTTTGGAAAGAAAAACGACTATAACAATGTGTCGTGTTTTCTCGTGCGGAAAGACAATGACGTCGTACGAAAATGGAAGGATATTTTGCAATGCAATATTAATCTAAAACAAGGCATTCATCGGATATGTGAAAATCATTTCAAGAAAAGCGACGTTTAGCGGAAAAAGATATTCGTGCATTCGGAGTCTGAAATAACAATTGGCACTGTAAGTTATTGAGAGATTTCCACTTTATTGTTGATTTCAATTTCGACTATACTTGTTTTCCACCGGAAAAAGAGCCGCTGGAAATAAAGCAGTCGGACGAAACGTATAGTTTTTCCAGCTAACGTGATATTTAGCTAAACAATTTTTTTTTAAAGAATTTTAAGGTGTGTAAGAAATAGGTGTGGAGGAGGTAAAGATAAAACAATAAAGTCTCTATCGCTGTCTTCTCCACTACTGTCTGAAATTATTCTTTTCGTACGTCTCGTACATGCGATTTGAACTGTAATTATAATCGTCATTAATTGACAGATGTTGTAACTTTTATCGTTGAACTTTCATTTTCCAAATAAAGCAAAGAATATCTGAGTGCATATTATTGGTAGGATTGCGCACTGTATCCTAATATACGTAGAAAAATTATACCTACAAAATTTATTTCTTCTAAAAGAAATTATTTCATATTTGAATGTAATTTGAAATGTGAACGTGGTGTCTGCAAGATATACTGTCTGAGATCCACGTTGGACACGACAGCTTATTTTTGCTAAAATTTCGGGATCTCTTGCCTTTTGACCGGAATTGTGAATTTACATTGAAATTTTGGACGTAAATTCAAGTTGTCAATTTCCAATTGTGAATTGACATTGTGAATTCCCAATTCTGGATTCAAATTGTATATACCCGATTGTAAATTTACATTCTAATTTTTAAAAGTAAATTTAGATTGTAAATTTGAATTGTAATTTTGGAAGTAAACTTACATTGTGAACTTCCAATTGTTAACCACGACTTGATGACTGATTTTTTACTAATAGCCTTCCATTGCGTAGGGTAAGAATAAATAATACAAACTTGCCAATTGGAGCACCTGTAAAGACATCGGTTTGGAAGTAAATCGAAAGAATATTGTCGATCGATTATACGATCGGAATTTATTGAACAATTATGTATGTTTGTAAGATCGTATTATCTCAACCCGTTTGAATGTTTTCAATGACGCGAAAAATAATCCTCCAGCTGTCAACCCTTCGGTACGCTGACACCTCGCAATCACTAATATGCTACTTCTTTTTAATGCAATACTTGGACAATCGTAAAATCTTGAGCAAAAAAAAGCCTTTTGTACTGCTGCACTCGCGTGTGTGATTTTATCACACCAGTAAAAGTATATGAACATTTCCAGGCCAATTAGAAGAAGCTGAACGGTTGCATATGTTTCGTTATTATCTGAAAAAGCATACTCATTACATGAAACGTCGAGTTTTTTCAGCAAATCTGGGACTACAAAATAAGCAACGTAACGAGAGAGAAAGGGCACGCTGAACGTGCATGTTGGGTCGAGTGGTGGCGCCACTGTTCCCTATAACGCGCCACGTATGCTCCCTAGGGAGCATAAGTAAGCTGTTCCCTGACATAAATGGAAAGCTGCGAAAAACCGCAAACGAGCTGCAAAAAACTGCAAAAAACTGCAGAGAAAATCCAAACTGTGGAGAACTGCAGAAAGCTACGGAAAACTGCGAAAAGCTGTGGAAAACTGCGGAAAACTGCAAAAAATTGCGAAAAACTGCAAACTACAGAAAACTACGAAAAGCTCTTAGGTTAGGTTTTTTGCAGCTTTCTGCAGTTTTGTGAAGTTTGCAGTTTTCTGCAGTTTTTTCAGCGTTTTGCAGTTTTTTGCAGTTTTTCGCAGCTTCCTGCAGTTTTTTGCAGCTTATTTTTGCAGCTTTTCACAGTTTTGTACCAACTTGTTTGCAGTTTCTCGCAGCTTTCCATTTATGTCAGGGTTGAGGTTATAATAGGATTGAAATTGAGCAAGATTCAGATATTCAGTTGAATGATTTATTAAAAACGGTCGTTAGTTATTGTAAGCCTCTATATACTCGAGCATAGACCAAGTCCAAGTGTAAGCGAGCTGCCCGCCTAGAGTGCAGCGCCACAGTATAGCCGAAACTCGATGAGAGGTTTGACGAGTGTATAGAGCTCCCTCTTTACTCGAAATTTCAATAAGCACTCCACGATACTAGGCATGCGCCGCTTACATATTCCGTTGCGAATAAGATATGTGCGATTCTTTTCTCGTAGAACATGCTTCGAATGGGGACATTTTGACGCATGTAGAGAAAAAATTGATATTTTTTATTTTTAAGCTATATTTTTTGTTGGCGCAGACGTATGTTACCTCGAAATAATCTCACCATCGTACAGTATGAAAAACTGAATTTTGAAATAGTGGGTAGAAAATATACAATGAACATTTTATTTAATTTAGCGATAAGTTGCAATAATGTTCGGTGTCGTTTAATACACCGTTTAAAGTCATCGCGGACAGTCGCAATATGGTGATCGTCATATCTGGAAAGTATGTAAAATATATAAAATTGAAATACGGAACTATGTCACGAAATTTCCATACATACATTAATTCGAACTCTAGACGCAAAATCTCGTACTGAGCTGATGCAATCATGAGAAACACTGCGGCATTGCTCTGAGTACATATTGACACCGTCGACATGAAATAGTCCCCAATATTCTATGACGTGCAATTTCACGGTTGAGATAAGATCGATTCAATCGAAAAACGTTTGGTTCGATTGCAATTTTTAATCACCCTTATTTGTCGATGAAAACATCGAATATAAAAAAAAACTTTAGTTCATTTTGAATGAGACAGAATTTCTGAATTCATCCGTATTAGAATCGGCTTTTTATGTGAAACAAACCGAACATATATTGTACAAGAAGCTATACAAGTGAGCGACCAATGAGCTGATTCCTAGATGATTTTCCCAAGTGTACTGAACATAATTATAATCGATTTCCAATAGAAAACCATCTGAAACGTATTTGCAGTTGAATAAAATCTATTTATGATGATCAATCATATACTTCAAGTACGATTCGTGTCTAAATGAGAAGATGATAATAAAACACTGTGCGAACTCACAAATATCAGCAATTAAAGTAAAAAAGTTGATTTGGCCGAATATCGAGAAACAGGCACAATAGAAAATTAGGCTCCGTTTGTTACATTTTGCCCAAATTGACTCGCTTTTATCAGTTTTTTTTCCACAATAAATATTCAAATGACAATTCTCAAAGATGTCCACAATAAGTACTCTGTTGAGCAGAAATGTGCAGAAGTTGAAACACTCTATTGATGAATCAAACATATGATGCTGGAAGCAATGTCTAAACTTATCAGTCAGAAATATTTTCGTATGTCGTATGATTGCACGTATACCACGGAGCGTTGATGGCGATATTTTGCGAAAATTAGGCGATCAAAGTGCGTTGTAATTAAAAATATGATAACAATACATCCTGCGAGTGAATTGGTAACTATTTGTCTACTTTTTTTATTGTGAATCCAAAGTCCTAAGATTTTCATTTGAAACTGCATCAATGATAAGACAAACATTTTCTTATTAGGGAGCTAATCGACTACTAAAAATATGAAAGGAGTATCGTTACCTTCTCAACGATTATCGACTAAGCAAATCGAACATGATGCATTTTCAATGTTAAAAATATGCGACAAGTTTGATTTTTCTTCGACTTTACTTTGTCGTCGTTACATATTATGCATGACACTCATTAACAATTGAATTGTATACTTTTTTCAACTTTCATGATTGGTTATTGCTATTGTTCTATTTTTCATAATACATTCATCACAGTTTTTGTGAATTTTTTCCTTTACCGTCTCACAAATTTCAGCGATTTGGTTTTCAATAATCATATAGATCCATGGAATGAATAATAAGGTAGTAAAAGAGCAAACAGAAAACTACACCAACCATAACTTCATGATCGATTTATTAATTATTGCTTTCCCTCCCGTAAGATAAGAATAAGTAATACGAAAGCGATAAATGGAGTATCTGGAAAGAGATTGGTTTGAAAGTAATCCGAAAGAATATTGTCGATTGATGTATATTCGACAATTTTATGAAACGATTATCGATGTTTGTAAGATCGTATTATCTTAACCGATTTTAATGTTTCCATTGACACAAAAAAGAATCCTCCAACTGTCAATCCTTCGGTACGCTGACTCCTCGCAATTACTAATATGCTATTTCTTTTGAATGCAATACTTGTACAATCGTACAATCTTGAACACAGAAAAGCATTTGATACTGCTGCACTTGCCTGCGTCATTTTATCACACCAGAAAATCCAGACGAAGAGTTGCAGGCTAGAGATAGCAATAGAAATAGTTGCATCTTTGTCTTCCAGCTGCGGAAAAAGCATAATATTAACATGAAACGTCGATAATTTTCAAGCAAGTCTAGAACTGAAAAAATAAGCAACGCATCACATAAAAATATTGATATTTTTCATTTCTAGGCTACATTTGCTATTGGTACAGACGAACGCGTTCTCGTAATTCTGTCGCTTCTACACATAATTGAATACTGTAATCTGAGAAAGTAAATAGAAAATAGACGAAATACATTTTGTTCAATTTAGCGACAAGCAGTAATAATGTTTGATGTCGTTTGATACACCGTTTGAAGTCATCCAGGACAGTCGCAATACGGTGATCGCCATACCTGAAAATTATGTTAATCAGATTAAGTTGTAACACGAAACTGAATCACCAACTTTTTGGTACATACATTAATTTGAACTCTAGACGCACAATTTCAAACTGAGCTGATGCAATCATGAGAAACGCTACGATATTAGACTTAAGACACACAAGCATCATTTTTAGGAAATAACCCCCAATTTTCTGTAACGTGCAATTTTACAATCACGATAAGATCAGTTAAATAGGAAAACATCCGGAACGATTGTAATTTTTTAAAGTTTTTTTTTGTTGATAAAACCATACAATGTAAAAAAAACCTTGGTTCACTTCGAACAAGACAAAATTCATGACGAAATTTTTTCGTCGTTATAACGGCTTATGTTGATGTAACAAACCTTATAAATGTTGTTCGAAGTATTATACACTGTATAGACACATGAGCTGATTCCTAAATGATTTTCCGAATAGTACTGAACACAATTCAAATCTATTCCGTATAGATAAAGAACTAAAACGTATTCGCAGTGAAAGAAAATCTATTAATGATCATCAATCATCTATTTCGGGTAAGGTTCGTGTCTAAATTAGGAGATGGGAATAAAGTACTGTGTTGACTCACCAATGATCATAAAACACGCTATAATGTCTGACCCGCACATCCACAAACTAGCACCATAAAATATTAGGCTCAATTTATCACATTCTGCCCAAACTAACTCACTTCTATTAGTTTTTCTTTCACAATGAATATCAAGTTGAGAATTCTCAAAGATGTTCACAATCAGTTCTCTGTTAGGCAGAAATGAACAAAACGTGATCAAATTCGCTATAGTGAGATAAAAATCGTGTAATCCCATGAAAATGTTCTGGAAGTAATGTCTGAACTCGTCAATCGGGACTCTTTGCGTGCATTGTGTGATTGCATTCATACCACTACGCCATCATCTGAATCCGTTTCAAAATTTGGGTAATTATTGAGCACAGAAACCAAAATTAAGTAAACAGTCTGTCCTGCAAGTAAGTTGTAAACTATCTGTCTATTTTTTTGATTGTCAATCCAAAGTCCTGTAAGTTTCATTTGAAACCGCAGGAATGATAAGACCAACATTTTCTCATGAGGGAGCGAATCAACTACTGAGAATATTGAAAGAGTCTTGTTACCTTCTGAACGAGTATCGACGGAGCGAATCTAGAAGGATGCATTTTTAATGTTCAAAATATGGTACGAGCTTGTTATTTCTACGACTCAACTATTCCGTAGGCAAGTACAAACAAGAGAACAATAAATAGTGAAATACAAAAGTTTTTACATGAGAATAATGGCAGGGTAAGTTTTCACAACTCAGGCACTACATTTTTTTCGTTATTCCCTGGGAATAAGGATGACAATTACATAGAACGTCGATTTTCTTACCAATTTTAGAACTGATAAACAAGAAACGCATGACGTTATGAAATGTCGGTTAACATAATCCAACACAGTTTCCTGTAAATAAAATCAGAAAATATAGAAAATTTCTTCTTTTTCACCGACAAATAACAATGAAGTTGGATGTCGTTTCAAACACAATTTTAAGTCATCGAGGACAGTGGCAATACGGTGATCGTTTTATCTGGAAAGTATATAAATTAGATTGAGTTGAAATACGGAACTACAAGGTGTGATTGAAAAGTTCCAGGACTAAAATTTTGGAAATTTATTTCAACAATTTACAAGTTATTGAACATTGTCTCCTTCAAAGTACTCTTCTTGGGAGGCTTTCTATTTTTGCCACCGCCGTTTTCACTTCTAGAAAAACTCGGAAAACTCATCTTTCGTGATGCTGTTCAGCTTCTTCGCCGATTTTTCTTCAATTTTTCTGATCGTGTCAAATCATTGCACATTCAAGGGTCTCTCGAGTTTCGGAATCGCGAATCAGCACAGTAGAATGAACAGGCGCGTTGTCATACTCACCACTTCGCCACAGCTCAGGCATCTTACTCCTCACGGCCTTGCGCGAGTTTCTCGAGATTCCAAGGTAACGAAAACAATTAATTGTTCCACCTTGTAGAAGAACATCGTAGTAGACAACACCCTTCGAGTCAAAAAAGACAGTGAGCATGACCTTGACATTTTACTTGACTTGACGAGCTTTTTGAATTTTGGAGAGGATTTTGTCTTTCATTGTGATGATTGGACCTTCGTCAAACCCCTTCGTATCCATAAACCCATGTCTTGTCCCCAGTGATGACACGTTTCAAAAAGTTTCCATCTTCATTTGCCATTTTGAGAAGTTCTTCGCAAATCTGAACTCGCTGTTGTTCTTGATCTTTGTTCAACATTCTCGGCACAAACTTGGCAGCAATTCGGCACATCTGCAGTTTTTCAGTTGAAATTTCCTGACATGAGCCGAATAAAATGCTGCATTCATTTGTCATTTCACGGATGGTTTGTCAAAGATTTGATCGCACGAGATCGTTCATTCCAGCGATGTTGATGGGCGTCTCGAACAAAGGATGTTAGTCCCGAACACGACTGTCTACAAGACGTCTAAATCGGGTTATCACGAAAATAAGGGTACGTCTCAAAGACGTTGCGATACTGCGCAGTCACTTCCTCAAGTCATCTTGAAGACGTTTGGATGGCCCCTTATTCCGCCTCATTCCGCTTATTCCGCGTAGCCGTAGCTACGGCCTTGAGCGGTGGCCATCGCTTGAGGTAGCCGTAGCGTCTACAAGATGTGAACAATCACTGTCTTTGAGATGTTGCGCAACGTCTTGAAGACAGTTCTTGTTAACATCTTGTAGCAATTTAATGACATAATTGAACAATCCGCGGAGTCCATGAATATTTTTTTCGACTTTTCTCGCTCACACGCGACCCCACTTCAGTCATACTCGCGATAAGGTTCTCGTCACTACTGTTCCATTATCAAAAATTCCATCACCCAAAAACTGAACTTTCGCGATCGCGCGAATCCCGGTTGGATCTCATTTCAGTAAAATGTTCCTCGCGAAGGGGAAATTGATCGATTCTATAACGACTATTGACAAATCGAAAATTCAATTACCGAAGAACATTGTTGCACCAGGACGAGGTTGCTAAGTCGAACCGTTCCGATCACGCGACTCTCGGTTGAATTCATCGCAGTAACACGCACGCGCGAAGAAGACGCATTTAAACAAACGAAAATATCATAGAGATTCATTTCTCATGTTTTCCGAAATAACAGCAATTACTTATTGTACTTATCCATTAGGATTACAATTATCCTCGATTCCAGCAGTGTTCCGATGTCCGGGAGTCTCTTCGTGAGGTATTGATCGCCTCGTTCATTGTAACCGACTTGCGTGAAGCCCATTATGTACGTATCGATTCATTCCGGAGAGGATAGCAACGACTGAGTTGTGAAGTGAAATTATTATCGCGTGTGATGCACCATAGAATGCTCTTTCGATGTATTTAACGCTGTACTTATCAACGTTACCGACTCCACGCGCGGCATCGCGGAGAATGCGTCTTCGGAGCTATAGATTCTACGCGGATATTGATCCTCTCTTGAGGAAATAGTAGAGCTTCCTAGTCGGATGAATTGTTGATGAATACGTCGCTCGAACGCGGTACTTTTAATTACATTTTTTTCCACTGTCAGGAAACGATGCATTTTAACAGACAAGCGGGAGTACGGAAGTTTTTTTAACAGACACGAGGAAGTAAGGGAGTTCTTTAAGTCAATCAAGGGGAAATAGGAAATAATATTGTTGGGGTTGGGGTTGCTACGTGACTAGTACAGTGTAAAGAACGTATGGTATGATCGTCTACCAACGACCGCTCCTCTCACCGCGAGTAACTGGCTTTACATTGACTTCTTCGGACATGCACTCCGAGCACTTCTCGCACTGTGTCGGTCTTGGTATTAAAAGACGTACAAGTGCAATAAAAATTCGGCATCAGTGGGACATTGATGCGACACCAGTGCAATGTGGAAATGTAGGTGTATCAGTGTGCGCTTTTGTCACGCGAGTCTCCGTTCTCGGCCGAGTGTGACACTCATCTCGCGCTGATCTCTCACTCACATCGCAATAATTTCTACATAATCCTTGAACATGCAAACATAATGTTATGGTCTTTTGGACTCTGTACACAATACTCCAAAAATATTACCTGTCATAAATGGTCATTGTCCCTACATGATGTATTATCTCTCTCCGATATTCTATTAACAATTTTTTTCCCTAAGTTTCAGATACGGTCAGCATACTCAGCTCTCTCATTTGTAGGTTTCGGAACGATTGACGAGTGGTGTTGCAAATTGTCAATCATCCCGACAATTTTTCGAAAAATTGTATGCAAGACAATTGGGTGCCGTGAAACTTTTATTTTGATTTGTCTCTGCATTGTTACTATCGTCGCAATAAATATGAGCAGATTTGTCCCTTGTCCTCTAGGTACAAGACCACTTTCAAGTTATCGCATTGCATCGAAGCGTCGATTATTCCCGATTGATTTATCAAATCCTAAGACTTTGTGGTCCTTACTCTCATTGACCGAAAATAAAAGAACGACGAGTCCGATGACGCGTAGAACGACGTCGTGATTCACATCGTAATCCGAGTCGTATGCGAGCCGTATTTTCATGTCGTATTACGAATGAAAACAATAACGAATGAAAATATAATAAAGCAGACTCACATGTTAGCATTTCGTCCAGAATAGACTACGAGACACTTGAAAAGTTCCTTCAGCATTTCTCACACCAACTCATAACTTACATGCCTTCCCGGGCAAAAACCCTAAAACTAGGCATAAAGAGGTTCCCCTTAGTTAGCGGTCAAGAAATTAGACAAGACCTTGCGTCGTGAAGTGCATGAAATGCCACGAAATCTCATACATTTGAAAGAAGAAGGCGGAGATGCGATAATACTCGTATCTCATTGGACTTATTCCTTTCAAACCAGCCACTTCTATCGATGAACACAGTAAAAAGATAATCTTACTTCAAGACAAGTCTTAAAATCATCATCAGCTGAAATTACGATCGTTGTTGTTTTCAGCAGATGGATTGCTTGAATGTAATCTGCAGCTTGGCTGAATTTACAAAA
>JABFQM010004000.1:0-10399 GCA_022816865.1 Zelostemma sp. ZL-2020
GGATACTGTTGGTACGCACCGTACGAGTCACGTGGCAAATCATTAGAGAGCTTGGATGAAAAAAATATTGCTCGTAAAAAACAGCCGAAATTTCGGTACCTGGCCGGTACCTGGCAAAATAGCGGCTCTAATGACTATCGCGGATACGATGAAACACATCGGGTTACTGTTGGTACGCACCGTACGAGTCACGGGGCAAATTATTAGAGAGCTTGGAGGAAAAAAATATTGGTCGCAAAAAACAGCCGAATAATTGGCACCTGGCCGGTACCTGACGACTTCAGCGAATTCAGGTATAGATATCCCGAATAATAATACTTCGCACGGAATGAGTGTTTTTAGTCATTGCGACGAGGCATAATCCTTCGCATGACTCAAGCGAATACAGCCATGATTACTCCGTATAATACGTTGCATAAAGTGAGCGAATTTAGCCATGGCAACCAGACATAATCTTTTGCATGACTTAAGCTAATTTAGCCATGGATATCTTGAATCATACTCCGCTAGACTTGAGAGAATTTATTGATGATTACTAGGTACGATTTTTCGCACGATTTCAGCGAATTCAGTTATAGATATCCCGAATAATAATACTTCGCATGGAATGAGCGTCATTGAGTCATTGCGACCAGGCATAATCCTTCGCATGACTTAAGCGAATACAGCCATGATTACTCCGTGTAATACTAATTCATACTTGTGTATCACGTGCATGAATTAAACGGAACATCGCGTAATAAGATTATTGTAAATAAAATGTTTGATACAGCAAAAACGTTCGACATTTGTTAAATATTCTTCATTGCACCTGCTTTTTCAAAAGGAGAAGGAGATCACCAATACACTGAAAAAAGAACGTGATTGCGAAAAGGAGGAAAAGAAGCAATGTGTCACCGGTTTTTTATCACGATCATCAATCAATCTTTTGTTAATCATGCAAAATTCCTGGGATAAAGAAACATATTTCAGAATAAAAATTACACGTTTAGCTTTTATTCCATTTAATTTATTAACCTTAATAATTGCAATCTATATATATATATATATATTATAAATTTGGCACAGAACATTTTGATATATCATTGGAATCATTACAAATTCCATACATCAACAAATCTTTGATAACATTCTAGCTGCTTGAACTCTTCGAGTCACTGACTACACATAAACTAAATATCTTTAATATCACATTAAAAACATAAAAATGAGTGAGTATTTGTTATTGTAAATTAATCCTCAAAACAGCAACCATACAAAAATAAATACAACTTTCAATCATTCAAACTATAAAACCAAAAAGATTCACGCTCTGACTATTTTCAATATTCTTGCATGTTTCATCTTACAAGTCTACGCCTCTCGAATAATGCATATAAAATTCTTTCGATGTACAATATTATTTAATAAAAGGAAAAAATGCATTTCGCAAGTATCAAAACTCCAATAAAACCTTACAAAGTGTCGTTGGTACCAAAGCTTTCACGGGGTTTCATTCGCCGGCAAATTACGAAAAGTGAAAAAGTCCTACGAGATTATCGATTCAAGCAGACGCGATTTCAGTCACGACGCATTTCTCGTACATGGCATCCAAAACGCGAGTAAACTTCAAATGCCTCTCTTCAGGCGCGGTGCTCACGGCTTTACTCCCCCACAGAAATTTTATATGAAATTCCGTGCGAAACGCATCCGAAAGCAGCTCGTCGTTCCGAGAGCCTTCCAGCGCGATTTCCGCGTTCCTCCGAAACAGCGCCAAATTTTCCGCGAGTTTCCGACTGTCCTGAAGATGCGACCAGATGATCGAAAGTCCGCAATCCTCCGCCGAATTTTCCCAGGACGATAAAATGCCCGCTGGTAAGCTCGACGACGCCACGGAGCCTGCGATTCATTAATTTCGTTACAAAAAATACAAATACAATTCAACCCGATTCCAATTACCCAAAATATCTTCCAAACTACGTTCCCCGAGAAGAATAGCAGGCAAAAGATGGGGGAGGGTCGTGTTGGGCGCCTGGGGATTGGAGCACTCGTTCATCGCGCGTAAAGTCGGCCTGAGCTTGGCCTCGAAATTGAAAGCTTCCTCCGTGTGTTTTTGCCGCAAAAGGTGCCAAGTGTTCGAAAGCCTTTGCACCTGGGGAAGGCAAAGACCCAGCATAACGGCGCAAAATCCGTACAAATTTCCCAAGGCAGTTTTCGTGTCTATCGCTACTTTGATCCACTTGCTAATCGTCGTCGCGCGTTCCAGAGCAGTTGCCCCGGCGAGAATCGTCACCGCTACCAGCAGTTTCAGGCACTCGGATCGTTCTACAAAGAAATTTAAACATTAGAATTACAATGATTACAAAAAAGGAGAATTTCGCACCGATGAGATCGAGTCTCGCTTGGCGACCGTGGGGTAAAATAGCGAGTTCAAGGCCGCTGAGTCCGGCGCGCCCGATACTTCCGCCGCTGATAATAGATGGTCCAGGAGTCAGCGCCATCTCCAGGTCGATGCGGGTCAAGTGCGAAGCGAGGACCCGGGGCGCCGAGTCCAAAAGCATCCCGGAAACTCCTCGAAGCGCCGTTGGATCCAGGGGAAGATGTTCCCCAGCGGGTAATAACAGAGTAGCGAAACCCTCGAGGTCAAACGCGCTGACGATCTCCAAAGACGGCGCAGCGACGACGAGCTGTTCCTCGGCCGAGAGTTCGTAGTCGCTCTCGGTGCCGTTCCCGGTAACGCCGTTTTCCCCTGCGACCGCGTTGTATCGCTGAATAACCACGCCTTTTATCTGCGTCACCGTCGTCGTCGTCGACGTCGCCGGCGCTAAATGCAGGTGGTGACTTCCGCTGGAGCCGGAATTGCTGGCCTCGAACTCGCTGTCTCCCGAGCCGTTTCCGCTGTCGCTTCCGGAAGCTTGGTACCCGGGCTACAAAATTCAAATTAGTTTCACAATTCACACTCAAACGTTCGCAATTTCTCGCGCGACTCTCACGTGATGATGAAAAGGGGGATGATGATGGTGATGATGAGGGTGATGATGATACGGGTGAGAAACTCGCGGCGGTTTCGGCGGAGCCGCGGAATTATTCTGCTGCTGCTGCTGAAGCAGAAGCAGCGCGGGGTCGGAAGTTACCCGAGTCATTTTCTGCCGACCCAAGGACAGCGAGCAAGAAGGCGGTTGATTCTGAAGCGGAGGAGCGATAACCCGAGGCAACGTGCTGGCCTGAATACCGGCGTGCTCGAGGATGTTGTGATGCTGCGGGGTCAGCGAATTACTCCGTTGTTGCTTCTTGGGCAGCCTCGGCGGTGAGCCCAGAGAAGGGAAATGTGGAGCGCCTGAAAAGGGATGAAAACGGTGAGTAATTTTTCGGATTGAACAGAAGAATGCGAACCGTTGAAAGATAGCGGCATGGATCTCGGCTTCGGCGTGATTATTCTGGCTCCGCTCGCGTGACTTATCGGCTTTCCACTCCCGACGTAAAACGTTATCAAATCGGCGACCGTGTCGAAAGCTTCGCCTTCGAATTGATACTGCGCGCGTTCGTAGACCGTGTCCGGTTGGATGATGGCCTGTAATGGAATGTCCAGATTACATAAAAACGTCGAAGCTTGTACTCGAATTTTACCTTTTTCACGACGAAATGCAAGACTTGGGGCTTGGTGCGTACGGAGAGAACGTAATTACCCGGCTGCGAGGCGCAATCACGTACAAGGAAATCACCCTCGCTAGAAAGTTCGGCCTCCGCGCCTTTTCTACCCCCTCGAAGGGTGCTCCCGTGATACCACGCGTGGGAACGTAAATCTCGTGGGTCCAGCAGTCGCAGCTCTTTTTCCAGCAGCTTCCGCGTTACTTCCTCGATCGGATCCTGCGATTTGAATTTTAAAAACTCGGTTTATTCGGAAAGTAATTAAAAATGGTCATTAATGATGCGAAGATAAATACGTACCATTGGGGCGGCGAATTTACGCGAGTTCGCTTTTTTGAATTGCCCCGAGCGCGTTTAATCCTCGGACATGTTGCAGGCTTCGAGAGGAGAGGAAAACTGAGCGGCGGACTTTTGAAATCGTATTCAGCCGGAGCAATGTCAGTGGCAGTCTTCGTCAAACAGACGGGGTTTGGTCAAGAGACGTCGACGAGCGTGCGCATGTAGCAAGTAAAACATCGGCAGTAGCGTATTCCCCAGGCGATTCAACTGCGATAAAAACAATCGTTTTTTAAACAAAAAATACCCTTTGATTTCATTCCGTAACGCGTTTTTATTCGATCTGTTTATTTGTCGTAAAACATTACTTTTCTTGCTGGAAAAACAAAGCGCGTTTTTATGGTTCAAGTGGTTTTTCGAATGTTATTAACAAATGAACGTTTTTTAGAAAATAATTATACATTTTTTACGTTCGTTTTCTTTTGGGGGGAAATTTAAAGAGAAATTCAGTTGGAATCTGGTTCAGAGGTCGTTAGACTCGGGAGGAATTTCTTTCGGATTTTATTGCGCCGAGTTGAGGTCGTGTATCCGAGAATTTAATCTTTTTGTTACGTCACTGGGAACAATGACCATCCCTCTTCTTTCTACGCTCTAATCTCCCGCGCCTGCGTGTCTCTTTGTTGCCGGCGAGCTCGATCGAATGCCTCCTGCGATTAATAGCCGGCCCTACGATCGTGAAAATTCTCCCGTTTCCCCCCCATTCATCATACAACTCTCCGCTTCGATACTTTCCACTTATGAACATATTTCGTTCCACGCCGCTGATCTCGTGCGATTACACACATTTTTACATCGAAGGTCGGCGAAAATCATGACAATTATTGATTTTTTACATCTTTTCCGACATTTGTTTGATCGATACGATCTTGCTTAGAAACGCGTTCAAACATTCGATGAAAGTACTTAAATTAGAGCTGTCAAATTCGCTGTTATCGGAACAGAAATGCCTTTTCGTTGAAATTCATGATTCGCTTTTTGTAAATGAAATTCTCGACGGTTCGCGAAACGCAAGGTAAAACTTTGACAATTTTTCGATGCGATGCAAAACTCGGAATTTTATTCGAGCCGGGTTTCCAAACCGAGCGAGAAAAAAGCGCCGATAAACCTTCAACGGTTGCAAGAGGAAAAGTACCCGGAACTGTCGATGAGGTCATTTTTCGAATTCATTCGCACCGCTTATCAAGTCAATGACAGTTTCGAGGAGGTGGCGAACACTTTGAGCCTGAACAGCGAAATCGACTGGAGCGCGCTCGCGAAAACTGCTCTGAGTCCTCCGAAAAGCGGGGACAAATCCAAGCAAAATGAGGCAGTACAATTTTCCCTTTACTCGAACGAAGCACCAGAATAAAAAATTAATACTAATTGCAGTCGGTTCTCGAAAACGAAGCTTCGAAGTCGCCAAATCCCGAAGAAATGCCCCCGGAAACGGAGGAACTCGCTCTGGCGAAAACGATGAAAAAAAATTTGAGCGACGTGCTTCACGAGGGTTTGCTGGACTCGGTGTTGCCGTACATGATACCAAGGGCTGCGTTTTCTCAACCCGTGATAAAAAAGACTCAGGCCATGAGCGATTCTCGGAAGATTTCTTCGCTGGTTGATAACAGGGTCACGAATTCTTCGAAAGATAAGGACAAGGAAAAGGCCAGGACCCGGAGAAAGTCTTTCGAGTCAGTCGACGAATTCTCGTTCTTCGAAAAAAACATGATTTCAAAAAATGACGTTGTTTCAGGAGCGAGATAGAGATCCACGTCTGCGACGAGGCGAAGAACGTGAAGAAGGATTTCCGGTGTCCGCAGAGGCTCCTGATCCAGAACATGTGTTACTTCGCGGACGTGACAGCGGGTCAGAAACTGGAAGAAATGGACATCTCCGTGCACTGCGACATCGTCATTTTCGACTGGCTCATGCGCTGGGTCAAAAGGGACATCATTAAAAAGTCCGAATGGCCGGCTTTGGAAGCCAGCAACGTCATCCCGATCATGGTCTCGGCGTCGTTTCTGCAAATGGAGCCGCTCCTGAACAGCTGCCTCATCTTCTGCCACGACAACATGACGGACATTCTGAAAACGTCCTCGATTTTCACGTGCCTCAACGACGCTCTCCTCACGAGGTATCAACCGCGACATCCTTCCAAAAACTCCGCTTCGAATCGTACAAAATTCCTCGTTTTTTACAAGATTAGCCGATTTATTTACAAACGTCGAGGTGGAGACTTTGAAGGACAAGAAGGACAAAATCCAGAGCAGGTTATTCTGCAAGCTGATCGTTTCCCTGGCGAACGCGGCGCCGGACAACAGCAGGGGTCACTACAATTCCCTGTCGACGCTCTTCAAGTGCGGCAAATGCGGGAAAAATATCGTCCGTTCCTTGTCGGATTCCGTGCCCTGCATCCCCAGCTCCATGAGGATCGACTCTCGCGGGAATTTGCACAGCAAGCATTCGAGGTAAAACAAGCTCGTCCCTGAAAATTGCAAGGATAATCAACATTCTTCCAGACATTTGACGTGGAATTTGAACGATTACGTCATCGCCCTGAGGTCGGAATTGCGCTCCTGGAGGAAGGTTTACTGGCGCCTTTGGGGCGATTGCCATTTCACGTTTTGCCGGCAATGCGACACGTATTTCCCCGTGAACCAAATGGACTGGTGCTGTTATCATCCCGAGAATCCTCAGTTCTTCGTTAACGAGCAACTCAGGAGCGTTTCCTACCCAGTCGGAAGATTCCCCTGCTGCAGTCAACGAGCTTTTCGCTTCGAAGCTCTCCCGAATCGCGAGGGCTGCAAATTTCGGGTAAAGTTGATCAATCAATCGCCAAAGAAAACTTAGAAAACGAAAAAACTTTCAGGAGCATTCGCCGAGAAACTCGAATGTGCAGGAACGAGAGGTCATCGAAATCTTCCTGGCTTATCGCGACGTCGTCGCCTTGGAACCGCCGCAGTTGTTCTTCCCGGAGAAAATCACGAGGCTCGTCGCCAGGGATTCTTCTCTGGAACCGGGGAAACTCAGCTGCAAAGAATCCACTTGGTGGGAAGGCCTCGAACTCGCTCCGCAGCGGCCGAAGTTAGGACTCCTGGGTACCTAAAAAAAAGCCAAAATATTTAAAAACTTGGAAACGAAAAAACTCGATTCATGCAAGGTAAAATCTGGGGCGGTTCGACGTATCGAACGGCGCTGAAGTCGCGGGGGAAGTTGAAGCGGCAAACGACGGAGAATTCCTTTGGGTCGTCGGATTCGGAAAGCGACGACGACGACGCGGCCAGCGACTGCGGGGACAGCAGCGTTGAAGAAGAGTCCTGTAACAGCGAAGAAAGCCAAAAAGGATTCGGCTGCAAAGCCACGGCGAAGCCCAGAAAAAAGCACCGCGTTTTCCACGCGAAAAGGTCGGTGGGTTCTTCATTTTTGGAGGCTCGAACTCTGGAAATTTGCGTTTCAGAACTGACACCGGCGTTTGGAACGCGGAATTGACGGTGCGATGTAATCAGGATAATCAGAGGGATTTCGAGGAAAAAGTGGCGACGCAGATGACGGGGCTTTTGAGCAGGAGGACGAGCGTGGAACAGGATCTTCTGGAGAAGCCGCAGAATTGGAACAAGCAGCATTGGAACGGTCGACGAGCGATTGGTAATCTGCAAAAAGACGAAATTATCAGATTTTCAGATTCTCTTTAATGAGTTTTATTCGATTTTAGGCGGGACTTACGTGAAACTCGAAGCGGAATTTCGCGAGCAGTTGAAGAAAAAAGGCGAAAATTTGACTCGTTCGAAATGTTCGGCGTGATGTAGAAAATTAAGAGTTGAAAACGAGGGGAGTGACATTAAAACGTTTTATTCGGTCAGTAAGATACCTTTTACACAATAATAATAATAGCAATAATAATTCGTCTTATGATTAATTAGTAAATAATAATACAAAACATCGTAATCGTATAAATCCACAGTAATAAAAGAACGCCGCGATAGTAATAATAAATTGTGTAACTAATAATAATAGCAAGTATCAACGATGACGAGGTACAATATAAAAAATATAATAAACACTCACATTAGTAATGATGCGATATAACACAAACCATCGTAACCACTTACAATACGAGTAAACTTTCTCACGCTCTGACTCTCGGTACAAAAATCCCGTCGAAAAAAGAATAAGTTATACTCAACCGACTATCAACGCAGCCAATAAATTATTCCTATTTTCATAAACTGCAAAGACTCAATCTTCCAGTACTGGATTTGTAGAAGTATCATCGTACTTTCCTGATGCGACCAACTTCATATCTCTCGCAATAAAAAATTTCTCTTCTTCTCGGGCTGTTCATCCTGTCAATTGAACTTTTAAAAAGGCAACAAAAATCACGTTTTTCAGAGGAGCTAATTCTCTACAACTTTTGTTCGACATGGAAAAATTATTTTCAGAAATTATGACTTTTTTCGGTCGAGTAATTCCGGGTGAAATGGCGCGCTGCATGCAATTGTTTCTTTCTTCAGTTTGCAGCAGTGTTGTGACGCGACATCGAAAGGTAAACATACGAAAAATTTTTCATATGTTTTTCTTACGTATCTCCCGGATTCGCCCAATTTTTTTGCAAAATAAAATGGCTGATTGACAGGACAATTGTTGAATGCGTAACGTGCAACGAAAAAAAGGTTTGATTCCTCGATATGAATTTCGTCGCACTAAAGTTAAATCCCTATTATTCGTATATTGCTCTGAGGTAGTGGCATCCGTGTAATCCTATTTATTTCAGTTGCTTAATTATTGCGCGGATATGTGTGTCTTGCTCCGTAAATTCCCCGGAATGAAAAAGTCGTCCCAGATAAAGATCGCGATTTCACTCCGAGGAATAACCCCGGAGCTTCCGTATTACAAGTCCTACAAGTCCAGAAACTCGCGTGCGGAAATGCTTGAATTAACGGCTTCAAAAATACGTAGATCATTCAAAAAAACCAAACGTCCGTCGATTTTATCGATCAAAATATCATCATCTTTCGCGCCTAGTTTTATCCCGAGCAAGGACTGCTGAAACACACATTTTGATGCCTCGAAACAAAACTTTGATTTCAACTTTCGTCTATTTGCTTTACGGATATAAAGGGAAGGCTTACAAAGTTGCATATAAAATTATGAATGAAACGCCTCCTAGTTCTCCGTGGACGAATGTGTTTTAACAGACCTTACTTTAATTAGTTCATCTCATTATTTATCATAGTTGAAACCCTGTCCCTAGGAAAATTAACTTGGACTCATAGCGGTCTCGATATAATTATGTATAAGGGTATGTCAAAAATTATTATTATCGTTATCATCTAAGCATGAAGGAA
Source organism: Zelostemma sp. ZL-2020 (assembly GCA_022816865.1). Classification (NCBI taxonomy): domain Eukaryota; kingdom Metazoa; phylum Arthropoda; class Insecta; order Hymenoptera; family Platygastridae; genus Zelostemma; species Zelostemma sp. ZL-2020. The sequence continues at coordinate 9,285 of JABFQM010004000.1, forward strand.
AAGCGCCAAATGCCAAAGAAATTGGATTTTCCGTAGAGAAACTCAAAGTGACGTTTGATAAGCGCATTTAGAACCTTTCTTTCTTACGATTAATTCGGTGTTTGGATATATTTATAGTATAGTATTAGTGCTGCTCGATGTAATAGTAATTTGCGTCGTGTTTCATTGACGAGTGAACCGCGGGATGAAAAAAGGGGGGGGTGGAGGGGGGGGAGAGAGAAAAGTATCAAAAGTTCACTCGGCAATTGTCAAACACGTGGTACACACGTTTCCCTGGCATTCAGCCTTTCACTCTCATGAGCAACATGACGAGGCTACCGACGTTAGGCTTGCTATAGCACTTGTAAATAATGCCCAGCAGCAATTGTGCTATTTTTTCCCTTAGTTTCACTTCTTTCAACTATTATTTCAAGAATAATTTATCACATTTTAATCTTTGTTTGTCACAGATTGGAAAGGGGAGGAAGCGCGTCACGCCGCTCGCTAATCGACACCGACCGATCGTACTTTCTGTCCAAAATATAACTATCGCCGATCGAGCCGATGATTGGCGAGGAGAAATTCGCCCTTTCCTTCTCACGATTACTGCAAAAAATTCCTTGAATCGTTGGTGAATTTAATGCGCACTTTATCGCCCGCAATAAAGAAAAAAGTGCCCTTAAACTCGGTTTCACCGAACGAGCTTCCAACGTTTCATGTAAATTTGATAAGGAATCGAAAATTAGCGCCTTTACAATCAACGTTGAAACGACGGTTTTGTCAAGTCGGTGAAAAAGGGGTTTAAGGGGATTGAAATATCTGCGATGTGTGCGAATCCTCTTGCACGTGATACGCTTCCTCGCCTGTAAGCAAACTCAAGATCGTAAAAGTAACAAAGAAGTTCGATAACATTTTCCTCAGAATTTTGAATTTTGTTTTCATGTCCACAATAGTTTATAAAATACGCCGCCGATTTTTTCGGCGCGAACGTAAAAACAAAAACGCAAAGTCGTCGCACGCGCAAGGTTAACCAAAGTGGAACGAAAAAATCCTTTTCTTCCAAAGCAAAACAACCCGCGCGGAATATTTTCATAGCCTCAACACTTTTTTTCCAGGGAGAAAACACGAACGAAACA